>JAEIIF010003877.1:0-20888 GCA_018874455.1 Drosophila trapezifrons
TTCTAATGAAAACTCTAATTAATGAAGTTTTTAATACAGTGTCATAACACCATTAGGAATACATTTTTTCTCAAGACTTAGTATCACTTTACATGAGCTTTCTTCTAAAGAAATTAAACTGAATTATTTTTTACATGCTAATGTTTTTAGTTAATTAATTCATAAAATATTTAGCCATATCTATAAAGTGCTTTCATGTGTTAAGCTTGAATAATATTTTAATTTAGTTAATTAATATTAAGTAATACAATTAATGTCCACAGCACTGTTTCGGCTTCTCTAAAGCGAAAAAATCATTTAAGAGCATCTAAAGGTAGTTTAAATTAGAGAAATAATCAGAGCAATAATGTCCTAGTATCCCATACTTAAATTACGCTCTACATTTAATATTAATTAGGGAAATATCTATAATCTTGACCGAATCTGTGGCTTCCCTAACGCATAACTGAGTAGGAGGCCTTCGGTGGTTCGCTCATTGGCATTTCCATAGTCCTGACCATTTCCATAGCCATGGCCATTCCCTGGCCCATACTATGTGCCAAATGTCAATCACTTTGAAAATGTAGTCAAATCAACTGTCAAATAAGCGTTGCATTGCCGTAGTCCCCCTTCCTCCGTATTGCGGTGTGCGACGAGTGTGCGTGTGTGTGTGGCTAGTGTGTGTGCCAGTGAGTGTGCACAGCACTCAACGGCAATTCAATTGAAATCAAATATGCAACAGCAATCGAGTTACCCAACGAGACGGGTCCCGAAACCCCCTTAAACATCCTCTGAAACCCCCCAAAATCTCCTCTAGAACCTCCTCAAACCTCTGGAAAACCCCCTGAAAACACCGCCCCCATATCACACGGCTTGGGGACTGCTATAAATGTTGCTTGGCGTGTTATGTAGGTGTTTGCAAGTATGTCACCATCATCGCCAGCGCCATCTAGGAGCGGGCAAGGCGAGGAGCGGACCCATGAAGGGGCAGTAGCCACAGCAGTGTGCAAACAAACATTGTTGTAATTGCTGAAAGTGTGTCAAAATGACAGACAAACGCGCGTGTGTGTGTGTGTGTGTTTGGAGATGTTTGTCACACAAGTGAACGAACAACCTGCAACTTCCTCGAAACAGCAAGTTGGCTGGCCCAATAGGATGTTTGATTTGGCCGTTATTATTCCCCAAAACAACCTCCTTAACCCACTGGTTACTGATTACTGGCTCCAATCGAATCGCAGCCCCAAATGCCCAATTAAACTATTCAATAAACAGAAGTTAACAAAAGTTAAACGAACTCAAAGATGCTTTTAGCAGTAAATACACACATTGAACTTAAATAAAGGTAATATTGAGCTGTGAGTTCTTATATTAATTGTATTTTCCATTTCCAGAAAAATTGTATACAATGTATACTATAAATAAAGCTTATTCAAGGAAAAATAAACTATTGGATACTCTAAGACTATACTTACTTTAAAACAAATAATGCAAGTGCTATTTTTTATACCTTAGCTTAACCTTTACACCTCAAAGATCGTTTACAATTTATATGCCATCAGTTTGCATTTTTATATATCTTAGATTCAGTCCAATTCGTTTAGCAAAAAGTATTTAAAAACTCTCAAATATAGCAGGAATACTTTCTTATAATTATCCATAGTTCTCATTAATTTAAAACAGAAATAAATTCACATAACTTCCTACTTAAACCTCACTTGTTCTCATTTGACCTGTTGAAATGAGCGCCACACGGTGACCCCAAACTTTTAAGTTCATCAGATAATCTACCCTCATAGCCTCCTTTTCCAACTTTTATTTCCCTTCGCACATACTTCAAGAAGGACAACCTTTTCCCACAGCAAATCAATTGCCATAGTCACGACTTGGCCAGGCCCCAAGGATAACTTAACTTAATTTCAGAGTAAGACGACAGCCGGCGATAAAGCCGCCGTCGCCGCCATTGCTGCAGATCCTTGGAAAATGGCGAACACAACACCTATACCTTTACTGGGATATATAACCCACACAGACACCGAGACGGGCACAGACACCGACACGGTCGCGGCTACCGACAGACAGATCATTAGCAGGCAAGCGTAAAAAACGCTGATTAACGAGTCCTCGGGGAAAAGGACAATGCCGAGACGGAGGCGCACTAAACCGACTTCCGGTCAAACTGTCGGCAGCCGCCGTGGTCCTCGGGCGTAGATTACAAACATAAATTTAAATTATGTTAAATAATCCCCGATTCAAGGACATTGGCAATGACATTTATTGTATAATTTATAGGACCTTTATGGGCGCTCCGAATCGGGCATCGGGACGGCCTCTATAATATTGATTGCCAAATAATTGAGATTTTTCCTTGCGCATAAAATTTGTTGCCATATTTTATGGTCATGCTAGGAAATTACGCAACCACCCACTTACACATTTATTTCTATATATATATATATGGGTTTATGTGTGTATGTAGTGTGGGCGTGGCTAAAATGGCAGAAATGGCGAAGGAAATACATAACTACGCTCAAAAGCTCGTTTGGCCGTTTATGATCTGGGACCGAAGGCAGAGCAATGTCCTCGGGCGTCAAAGTCATAGTAATAATCACAGGAAAAGGTTGGGCCCCCAGTCAGGGGGCGTGGCAAAGGGCCTCAATAAAATGCCGAATGCCGAAATAAAATCGAAATAAAAATCAGGAAAAGGTGCGAGGATATTGTCAAGGAAGCCAACAAAAAACCAGAAATGGGAACATTAAAGTTAAGGGAGCCGACTATGAGATACCTGGGAATCAGCTTGGGGATGTAAAATACATGTTGCATACCTAGAGGCGGTTATAAAAAATATTTACACAAGATAACTAACTTAAAATTGATGAAAACTTATCCTTATAGAGTATATATCTATAATACAATACTTCCTTTATTTTCTACATCATTAAAACATAGATAGAACGCTTGAGAAGGTAAGCTATAGGCTCTTAAAAGGTTTTAGCTATTTTTATAAATATAAATATCATTTTAATATTTTTTTACCTTTAATATTAGTTTGAAATCCCTCGATCCTTAGAGGTCCACGGTATCAAATGAATCGGTTGCAGGTGGGGATTGCTCGCTTAGCCAAAATGGCCATCCGAATGGCCCAAACGAAAGGTGCAGGTGTGCTGGCCAAAAAAGATTTCCAGCGAAATGTTTTTCTCTCTTCGGGGTGTTGATTTGCCAAAGATTAGGGGCGGTCGGTCGACCGCTCGCCTAATCCCCAAAAAGGAGACTTCAGTCCGGAGTCCGGGCTCATGAAAAAAGTAGAGGAAAAAAAACACACTCAGCCCCGGATCAACTGACGAATGGATGACGGTGCGGTGAGGGGTGCTTAAAAGTTCATCTGGAAAGTAGGCAATATATTTTTTATATTTTTTGAACAAAAGCTGCAATAGCCGGCCCGGAACAATGTTTATGGCTCTATGGCTATATAAACACCTACAGCAGTCATATAATTTACCGTTTTTTGCGAGTTAATAAAGCTGCGTTTCATGGCGAGAAACCGACCGGCGGATTGGGATGGTGATTCACCCAAGAGAAGGCAACAAAATTTTAATTATCAAATGGACAACAAAGTGAAAGAGTTTTTTTTCGGCTTTTATTCCTGTTTTTTTTCTAGAACTTAAAACCAAACAATTGGTTTCTTTGGAGAGTTGATTTCAGTCCTGAGTACTCGCTAGATTAAAAAGATTTCTTGTTGTTAAGAATTTTGCTTTTATTAAAAATATAAAAGATGAAAAGTGAAGAAAAGAAGTTTATTTTTAAGAGAATTTAAGGTCAAAGTATTTTGAATATATTTGCTAAACAGCAAGAAGAATACTTCATTTAATAAAACTTTTATGATATATAACCAGCTATAACTGTAATTAAAACTTGTGTTATAAAAAAAAAATCCACTTTAGAAAGTTTTTACTAATGGTTCCTTAATTTGCTTTCCTCTTAAAAGCTACTTAAAACCCAGAAATATTTTAGTTATTTTTAAAAGACCACAAAGGTATGCATTTTGATAAATAAATAAATAAATAGAATAAAATAGTAAAAAACATAGTTTTCTGTCAAATATTCTATTCTTTTCAGGATTATTTCAGCCAGCAAAATGCCTGAAACTAAGAAAAGGATAAGCGCCCCACCAGTTTGCCGAAACTTCCACTTATTAACCCCACAAAGCCGCAACACAGCAGCTGTAGTCCCGAGCCCGGCCCAGTGTTTTTTTGCCTTCCAGGCCACTTGCTTATCTCATTTCATGCAAATCCCTAAACCAAAACGCGCAGAACTTTCGGAGCAAATAAATTTACATTAGCGACAATCGAGTTTCACATGAACGGGGGCCAAGGAAACGGTTAGCGTTTTTTGCCGAAAAATAAAGTTGCAGAGTCAAAAGTGAACCTCGTCAACGGGGAACGCACTTGCTGGGGATTAGCGCAAGGATTGACTTTAAGACGTCACCTCCTCCCCCCAAGGATACTTGAGCACTCGGGGCCGGCAATAAAGTAAAAAAGGAACCACCGTAGAGCAGAGAGAGCTAGCTTAGTCCTGGCAAAAAATCAGGCAAAGGATCGGGGTACAGGATGTCTGCTACTGCTGCTACTGCGTCTGTGCCGACGAAATGGCATAAATTTCAAAGTTTATTGCATAAATTGTCGTATTTTGAAAATCTTATTGCCTTTATAATGCCCCGGCCAGGCACTGGGCCCACCTGTCTGCCCTGCCCTGCGTCTTTGGCGACTCTCCTGCATCCTGGCAGGCAGTCAGGCAGGATTGCGGGCCTTCGACTTGGGCGTATCATTTACTTGTTTGCGGCAAAGGCAACGGCAAAGGCACAGCGCCTAGGCGCCTGTTGGCTGAAGCTTCCGAGTTTTTATTGCGATAATAATCATAAAACATGCACTTAACAAGCAGCTTGAAATATGAGACCCAGCCGTATAGCTCGGGAACTTAAATTTCTGCACATTCTATTGGGTCTGATTTATTTACCCGCGACCAGGGAGAAATGGAGAGTCGGAGACTCCGAATTGAGACTGCAAGTTCGGAGTCAGCGGCGACTTAATTGATGCCGAGCCGGGGATGTCGGCTAATTCGTTTGTACGCACAAACAAATTTGTTAACAAATTTGCGTTAATGCCATAAGAAATATTTACACAGTTTCGTCCTCGCCCTAGTGTGCATGTGCTGCCATAAATTCAATTGTGGGGAGTGTATCTGGGAGTAAGCCTTTCGACCTTCAATGAGGCATGTGCCGGCAGCAACTCATTAAGCCGTTGGATACGATGGCAGCACCATGTCCTCGGGGTGCGGGTGGTGCGGAAAAGTGCTAAGGATGACGGGGGAAAAACACACCAGACCAAGCGAAGCCAAGCTAACCCAAGGGAGAGGGAGCCTGGCTGCTGGTTGCGGTTTATTTTCGGCTGTTATTATTTGTTTAATGAAATAAACGCACGACTTTCATCTTCATAAAACGGTATTATGGCATTAGCGCCGCAAATTTATGAGGTTCACCCCTCTCCGCCAACTTAACACCCTTCCGGCCCCGCCTCCGTCACGCAAAAATCGGAGAAAACAGATGTGAAAAATTATAAGAGAGATAATGACTATGGAATACTCTTCTTAATGAAAGTTTAATATTAGTAAATGTATTTATTTGGTATGATAAAAAGCACCAAAGTAGCCAACAACAATTTACGAGTATATATATTATTTGCTGATAACAATTCCTATTTTACTTTACTTTATTTTCCAATAATAAATATATTTTAAAAAGATGTAATGATATCCTGAATTTGTTTTCTGTACACAACTTCATAATAATTTATTTAATTATCCAAATAAATATGTAAATAATTTTGCAAGGAGTTATACTAATTATAAATCCTTAATTTTGATCAATTCCTTCCCTTTAACCTAATAAAATACAAAATAGATAAAGGACTGCAATTCCAACCCTCTTATTTATATTTCCTGATATGTTAAATGTTTCAAAATGATATCATTAATTTAATTTAACAATTTTAAATTAGACTTTACTGTAAGTTTATTTATAAATTTAAAATATTTCCACTAAAGACTCATACCCAAAAAGAAATGTGGCAATTATACTCCGTGTAATTACTTGGCGTGAGTTTTCTATATGCCTCATGAGGAGTGCATAATTCCCGTTCACTCCATTTAGTTGTGTTTTCGGTCTGTGTTGATTTTTATGAACTGCTCTGAGCTTTAAACTTTCTGTGGCACACTTTCCGGCGTGCGTGGGGTCACAGGCGCTACGTGGGGTCAGAGTCGTTATGGGGCGAGTGCGATAACCGAGTGTGGGATGCTAAATGTGTCGCTGCTGTTACAGCTGCCACTGCAGTTGCTTAGTGTTACACGAAAAGAAATAAAATATGCAGAATTATTTATTATAAATTGATTAAATTTAAAGAAATAGATAGAGCAATAGTAAGTAATTCGTGTTCTGGAAGCTTTCACAAACATAAATTATCTTTTTTTCCCACTAAATAACTTCTGGATAAAACACTCTTTTATATTCCAGATTAAGCCCATATTTTTTCTATAAAAAAAACTTCACACTCATACCAAATTTCCACTCGTTCGAAGACATGTCCGATTTTATTTTCTCTCCCAAATACTTCCTGCACGCTGGCGCCAAAGAGTAGGCAACGCTTTTTGTGGACTGAGTGCCGGGTACGTTTCCTGTTATTTTTTTCTTTCCGTGTGCACTGTGCTGCCACTGCAACTGCTAACCCAATTCCCCGGGGAAATGTCATGGCCAAAACGCTCCGTCATGCTGGCCCGTTTGCGCAATCATTGGGCGCAATCAGCGCACACGCTTTGCATGCACCATTTGCAGGGCTCATTTGCCCCGAAAGCAGCCACAAACCATAAGGCCCCCTCCCCGGAACCCGGAACCCGACACCCCGACACCCCGGAACTCCGACGCCTCTGTCCCTCTCTTGGGTAACATATAGAAAATGTAATTTTCATATTTCTTGCCAAAAGTTCTCTGGCAAGCCAACGACAGTGGCGGAAAGAAACTTTGCCCGTGATGCATGGCTGGCCTCTTACCAAGTTCACAAGGCGCTGAAATGTCTACTATAAAGAATGGAGCACTTCTCCTTCGTGGATGGAAAAATCCCGAACGCCAGCAGATACATCCACATGGCATTAACAATTGATCAGCAGCAGCAGGGCGGGGGTGGCTAAAAAAAAAAAAAGGAAAAACAAGGAAAAAAGTGTTATCAAGTATATGTACGAGTAGACAACAACGGAAAATTGAAAAGAAATAATAGCAGGTGCCGAATTACATGAAAAATCACTTAGGAAAATTAAATTTCACATATTTTTCACTTCAACACCGAGACACGCGGCCATGTCTTTGAACTTCTTCTTCCCGCTTTCCCATCGCTTTTCCACCGCTTTTCCAGCTGCCAGCTGTGTGTGTGTTTTTTTTGCCACCACAAAACATGAGTAATGCGATGTTCGCCACCAAACCAGGTGCTCGCTCACTCGGCTCAAAATTCCTCTTAATGCATTGTCTCAAAATAGAAAACTTTGCCTCGCTGGAAAATTCATTTAAAGTCATCTAAATCAATTACATTATTCAGCACTCCTCTGTCAGAGGCAGGGCACCAGAAAAAACTGTCAGTGATAAGAGTAAAATCTGGAAAAAAAACTACCAAAAAGCTAAACAAATCAAAATGTAAATCCAGGAGGAGTTGAAACAGATGTAGAGGGTGTGTGAGAGGGGGAGCCTCTCGAAATGCTTCTAGAATTGCACAAATAAAATATAAATACGCACACAGACCATAGAGTTTGAGAATCGTTTTTGTCGTTGTGCAGATTAGCAAATAATGCAGGAGACGCAGACAGAAACAGAATTAGAAATAGGAATCGGGACACTCAGCTTGGGATATACACACTCCTTGCGGCTACAGCAGCTTCTTTAACCCGGATCCTTTTTCAGATTTTACAGAGGGAGAAACAGGTCTGAAATAAAGTTATCTTACAATAGAGAGTTCGTTAAATAGGCCTTAAGGCCTTTAAAAATATCTAAATATAAAGTTTTAGGGTCACAAATTCATAGTTTTTAATTTTCTATGATAAGAAATATTTCTTAAATTAAATAAAAATATTTGTAATTATTTCTGGCTGTGCCTTTGTCCCTCTATATCCATCTGCTGGCTGTGGCCAATGATGCTTGACGTTTGGCACTGCCAAGTCGTCGTCCTTGTCGTCATCATCTTTGGCGTCCCTCGGCACCTACATTCATTGCGGGGGCGGGGATCCAGCCAGCCAAGACAAAGACGAAAAACAAACAAACAGACAAATAAAAACACTCAAATCCGTTGGCCAAAGCCAAACAGGAGTCATCGTTATCGGGCTCGTTGAGAATTTCCACTCGACTGCGTTTCAAACGCATTTTCCAAGTCGAAATCTTGCAGGGAAATTTTTCTCGGAGGGGGCTTAAGCTTCAGCCACACGCACATCAATCAATCCACCCAGGAAACGCCAAGGAAACCCCAAGAAAACACCCGAAAACGGGGCCAACTTAATTTCTCATGTTACCTGCCCACAAAACTTAGGCAACATTTGATTGAAATCATTTTCAACAAGTCAAGTGATTGATGGCCAACATGTCGGGGGATTAGAATAATGACGATGGGAATCGACATTTGATTTACCTCGGCCACTGGCCGCAAATATTTGGATAACTTCTAATTGTCCGGCCATGAATCCCGAGCTATTGGGATTAACGCATAAATATTTTCGCCATTGCGTTTTGTTACTTTTTACTTGAATTAATCTTTTGGCCAAGTTGCAACTTCATTTTCCGCGTCTCAATCGTAATGGCAAAGGCAGAAAGCTTCTTTTACATAAATTTCTTTTTGCGAAAAACTTTTTGCAGAGCAGCAAAACTTCTCGGCCAAGTTTTATGAGTGCTGTAAAAGTTTATTAAAAAACCGCCGCAAATGCAAACAAAATATTATTCCTAAAATGTTGAAGAAGTACTTTGGGGGCGGGCGGAAAAACAGTTGCAATAATCTGGGGGGGCTGACCTTTTGAACTGTTGTGCTTAGGCTCCGAATTTAGTTCAATATTTCAAGGTCGACATACACGTATTTATAATCCATCTATATGTTGATGTAACGCAATCTGTTACGGGGTTCAATTAAACGACACACACACACACTGGCAAGAGTGAAAATTGAATTTTAATGAATCAACGTTTGCACAGCCAGATAGAGGGACAGAGACAGCGAGAGAGGCCATCGCACATGTCAACGAATGGCGGCCATTTATTTTGCAAAAAAAAAAAGAAATAAAATTGAAAAATAATTTTGCTGCTTTTTTTAGCAAAAGAAATATGCGACTGTCCTCCATTTTTAACGCCAGAGATTTGCCAATCGACATTGATTGATGAAAATTGATAAATTGAGAGAGATGCAGCTACCACGCGGCGTATGAGCAACCAACCTAATTCTGGGAATATTGCGTATACGACACGTGCAGCGCTCGCTTAAAGTTTACTTACAATATATTCCGTCCGAGTTGAGACATTTGCCGAGAGGAGGAACAAAAAATGTCAGCTGCAACTCTGGCACATAAATCTTGAGTTTTTTGTGTCACAATTCGCAGCGAAAAGAGGAAAAAGTAAACAGCACACCTGTTTGCCTTCGTTTTCCCCGTTTTTTTTCCTGTGCAGTTTCATAAAATGCGTGACGCATTTTTACGAGCATTTTTTTGTGGGTCAACATGAAAAGCAAACATTTTGCACAGCATACCGCCTTAAAGCATCCACATCCACAATGTCTGGCCAAATAACTTTTTGATATCAAAATACAAAATATAAAATACTTAGCCAATACTGAAAAGTTTCTGGCACAAAATGCCCCAGAGCCCCGAATAAAAGTTGAAGTTCAAATTGAAGGTGAAGCTGAATTTGATGGAGAATTTAAGAGCATCCTCTCGCCGCTTCTCGCCCCGCAAATGGTTACAATAATTTCTTATTAAATTCTCAAACGAAAGACGGCCCACGGGCTCGATTGGAAATTCATGAAACTTTGCCAAGAAAATGTTGATTTTTTGTGAGCTTTTCAGGCTCCTCCCGCTCCCCCGGCTCCCATTACCCATTGTTAGAGTAATTTGCACGGCAGGGAAAACAAGCAGAATGCCCAACAAAAAACAAACAATTTGAGCTTGTGAAATATTTTTGATTGATTTCAGGTAATTGGCCAGCTTTGCGCGGTGGCCGGCAGCTTGTTAGCCAAAATGCAAATGCAAATCGGGCTGCATCGCTTAAGTGGCCGCCCGACCGACACCCAATTTCATATTATAAGTCAGCCGCGTTTTTGCTTTATTATTATGCAAATTTCTCGCAGCCACCGAACTAACAATGTCATTTCCGCATAAAAACGCCATGAACGCGCCACATTTCCGTCGCAATTGCCGCCATTTATAAAGCCGTCCGCAATTGGGACAACAACACGGTGGACCGAGGAGGGGGAGGCCTTCGGCATGAGCCAGCAAATTGTTTGCGTTAGTTTTTGCAATTGACAATGGTCCCCGAATGAAGCTGCCTGCCACCTAATTGACCAGCTAAGTAATGGACGTGCGACAAATTACAGCCAAGGAAGAGAGTAGAGTGAGTTATTTGGGAGGAGAGGCAAAGGGGAGTAGGGTATATTTCCATTAGTTGGATTATTTGGTTTAAGGTTTATTTATTAGCTAAATGACGATTAAATTAGGTACAAAAAAGACTAGAAAAATTCCAAAACTATTTTCTTATCCATATGAATTAATGTGAAAACTGCAGGGAGTGGGAAAAGATATTTGCAAGTAAAAAGGGAAATTCGATAGAGGGAAAAATGAGAAATTCCCAGATTCGTCGAGGGTGGCAGAAGCTGTTTGTTGATGATCTCAAAAAATATTCTAACACATCTATAATGAAGTCAGAAAACACAGGCACTAATTTCTATATATACATAGTAGTTGTTTATGTCCAGATTAAAACACAGTTTAAAAGAATACTAACCCTCCTTAACTCTCCTCTGTTTTCCTTTTTTTCAGGATCAATATAATTATTTCTCTTTTTCCCTCCATTCAGACAAACAAGAAAAATGTTTGACAAATTCGACAAACGCTCGTAAATCATTGGCACCTTTTTGGCCCTGGCCACTGACGGGCATTCCATTTCCCACGGCGACGGCTTCGCCTGGATTCAAGTGGAAGTGGGGTAGCCTTTGTTGCCCGCCCGCTGCCAAATGCCAGTCGTAGATGTGGCCGCCGCTGTTCATGTTGCCCTTGGTGTTACTCTTGTTGCCGGATTGCAGCCGTGCTAATTGTTACGCTTGACAGGTGCGTTTGACAGTTGAATTTGACAAGTTTATACACAAGCCAAGCCGGCAGCAGAACCGGCGAAAACCAGCTAAAACTCTTGGGGTTTAGAGCTGGAGAAAGGGAAAATCTCGAACAAGCAGGCTGGGGAAAGCTTGCATAAAGAGAGCCCCAAAAAAATGGGAGACAAATTATGCCAACAACTTTTGCAAAGATGGGACATGTACTCGTATGGCAAGTTTCGGGAGAAAAAAAAATATGAATGAAGAGGAATGTGAGCAGATCTTTAAAAGCCAAAAAAAGTCTACGATTTCACAGATTTTTTGTGAATAGAATACTTGAAATAATACAACAGAAATATTTTTAAAAATTAAATCAAGCTTAAAATTCTTTGAGAATATTTTCTGATATTTATTATTACCTCCACCTGCGAACTCTTTTATTTTTGATGAGCCAAAACTATTTTTTTATTCATAACCATTCATTAAAATTCCTTGAAAACAGCAATTCAAATAATCCGTGCTGAAAAATATCCTTTAATTATCCTGGCTTCCCCCAAAAAAATGTTTGCATTTTAAAAATGGCCAATTTCGCTAAATGCCTGCGAAATATAGCCATTCATAATCAATAGACCAAATGCTCAGCCGTGAATAAATCCCCCAATATCTGGCGGAAACTGCACACATATTTCGATTGATTTCCATTTTGGGGGAAACACCGGAATGCACAAGCTGCAATCCTCTCCAGAGTGCAGTCAATGAATTCCAAAAACCGAACCCTCTCCAGCGGAAACAAAATTTCACTAATTAGTGCCGAAATTCGCTTTTGTGCAGCGGGTGCGATAATTAAATTGAAAGCAGCGCCGCAAGTATGCAGCGTTTAATTATAATTTCGGGTACCCGCACCAGTATACCCTCCCTACCTGGCTGACTGTCGAGGGAAATATCGTGGGAAAATCTGGGGAAATCAGGGAAATGGCAATCAAATACTCGGCCTCAAAATGAGGCACAGGCATCGGTACCGGCACCAAAAATCGCAGCACAATAATCAACATGATCAGCATCGGACTCACGTTTGCATCGCGTAAATTTCAGTTATTTTTTGCGGCTACAGAGGGTTAAGTGTGGGGCGAGATTTTCCGGCAACTTGTTTATGCAAATTGCGTGACTCTGTGGGCTTCGGGGAATCCCAGCTAGCAGCGAGCAGCTACCATTTCCATGTCTGTGGCAGCCATAAAAATTATACAACATTTTTGGGGACGCTCCCCTAAATGAAATGTAAGTTTACCATTAATATCAGTTAGCATTTATTAGAGCACGATTAAAGTTGGCCCAAGTGTGTATGTGGGGGTCTGTTTTGGCTGCAAACTTTATCAAATTGTTTGCATGTTTGTCCTGTCTCCCGTTTATCAGCAAACAAACACCCTCAAACAGAGTGTCACCCCACAGGACTCTCACTCTCCAGCCGCAGGAGAGTGATAAAAATGTAAGCCACAAAAGCGTAGCCCACACTGTAACACACACACACACATATTTTGGCCCTGTGAGTTTTTTGGCTCGTTTGACTAACAAGCCAAAGACAGTGACAAATTAGTTTTGGAGAGCTGCTTATGTGAATTTTCATGCAATTTGCATAATGAGCACTGCCCCTGCATGTGTGCTTATTAGTGATGCCGGTTAATATAGTTTCTTAAATTAAACTTACCGTATATATTCCTTGTGTGAACGTTATTGTCCTTAAAACATCTTAGTTTATTTGAAAACATTCCTAATTTTATATTTTTTATGGAAAAAGCTTCTTGCGGATTAAAGTATATATTCAAAAATAAATCTCTTGTAAAACGCGTTATATTTTCAATTACTTCCTATACTTCTTTTCATTTATAATCTTTTCATTGATTAATCTTTATATTTATTATTCTTACTAAGTACTAAATTGCTTAATGCTGTTATTTTAATATAAATGTTTTATATTTTCCATTATAAGACGAAATCCCTGTTTTTATTTAATTTAGGAAGATACAAAAATTAAATTACTTCAAAGCAAAATTATTTTCCAAAGAATTCCCTTGCTACATTTAAATTGTATCTATTTTCAAGGTATTACCTATAATTTTAAAGTGCTTATAAAATCTCTATGTTGCTGCCAACACTGTTTGTGCTTATATATTTCTGGTGACATAAAAATGGAATAAAATTAAATCATTGCTGACACTTTTTGAGTAGTGCCCGCCACTCTGGAATAAATATATATGAAAAGAACCCAGCTTGAGGTTCCTTTCTCTCCTTTTTTTTTGGCAACTTGATGAATTACTGGTTGGCTGGATAGGAGCGAGTGCCTAAGCAGCCATGAAATTCCCACCCGAACTCGATTATTTATTACTTTGACGGCGGACAGACATCCTTTCGGATGGTAAGGTGAAATCAAGCCGGCAGATAATGATTTGAGGAACTGAGCCTCGTTTAATAGGGCCCATCGCTGGTGTTGTTATTCTGGGCTGCTAATTTAAATTTTATTTCTGGCAATTTGCCAAATTTGTTGCCATTTGTGATGACACGCTCGTTTTATGACAATGATACGGCCGGAATGCCATTGCCCTCCGGCGGAATGCGATGTCCTTGGGGAATGTGGCGGGGTTTGCGGGTTGCAGGGAGGACTCTTCGTTCGGTTGACACTCATTGAAATTCATGTCGCGTGGCCGTTCAATAATAAAACGCAAATACATAAATAAAAAATAAAGGTAAATAAACGCAAAAGGGTTTGCTAATGGCCAGCCAGCCGAAAAAAAAGTGGGGCGCAGACATCCTTCAGGAATGAGGTCGTAAAAGCTGTCTTGATGGCTGTGACGTGTCGATGCACTGGAGAAAAGAACGAATCTAGGGATTGAAAGGAGTTAGGAATTGTTTTGGTTAGATTTTAAAGCCAATAGTTTTAATAAATTTAATTATATTCAAGATAAACATCAAAGGAATATTTTAATAATATTTAGGAAGATAACCGTGATGACCGAGTAATTTTTCATCTAAATCAGTAGTGCCCAAAGGCCTGCCTCGCGAATCGTTAAATTTATTACGCTGCCCAGCCTCTGCCGGCACACGAGCAGTGTGCCCAGAATGTAAGTGAAGCACCAGTGCGGTCATATTGCAATTTTTCAGCTAAATCTAGCCTGTTTTAAAGTTAAATAGCTATTTTTTACTTCAATATTTATCAGTGTATCGGAGAATTAAAGACAGATCTTAAAGCAGAAGTCAAGCGGGGCATAGGTACATATTCCCCGGCAAAAGTCCCCTCCTGCCAGCATGCATTTCAATTAGACGAGGCAGCCGGCAAAATGTGCAACAAAATTAAAATGCGCATTTATGCAGATTTGCACATTGAAACTGTCACGGCAACGAACTGTGGCAGTGGCAGGCCGCCAGGAGCCGTGTTAGGGAGCAGAAACGGGAGCAGGAGCCGGAGTCGGAGCTGAAGCAGGAGCTGCACCGTAGTAGCTGGTAAACAATACCCCGGACTCGCCTTTTCCCCGCACCAAATTTTCCCGCCCGACCCTCGCCACGCCTCGCCTCGCCCGCTTTTGTGTCTCTGGGTCCTGGGCACAATGCGTGCCCACCTGGCAGGCTCTAATTATTTTTCTGCCGCTGCAACGACTCACCTGGATCTGGCTGCACCACTCTCCCTGCCCCGACATCCCTTTTGCTCCGTCCCCGCTGTTCCTGCCCCTCGTATCCTGGCGCTTTGTGCTCCTGTCTGCCTTCTGCCAGTGCACAATAAACAGGCAAAACTGAGAGCGTTATAAAGCAGGATCCTGCAGCCAGGATCCACCAACGAACCAAGTTTCATGTTGCATTTGCATAATGAACTGTTTGCTTATGTTTCGCATCATGGACACGGGACACGGAGCCTGGGCCTAACATTTTAACCAAATTGTGTGCGCTCTATTATGCAATCCCAGAGCTCCATTCCAGGCGAACTAATTTTAAAATGATTCGCCAAAGCCATTGGCATGTAAGCCAGTTCAATTCGCACTTGGATCGAATGATTGCCGGTGGCTGGAATGAAAATTTGAATGGGGTTTTACACCAAGCAAAAAAAAAAACAATAGAAATACACACTTTATTATTGATACAGAGAAGAAAATAAATACTATAGTATTCATTTAATAGAAAAGGAGAAAGAAAAATAAATTTAATTTCAACAGAAATAGGGTTTCTTTTGTCACGGTCACTCTAGCTTTTAGTATTTATATTACGATTACGATTTATCGATAGCAAGTAAGATAAGATCGATAGTATGAAGACAATGTACGATGGTGGAGCTATCGAATCCGACACATCACTCTAATACGAATAGAAAAATAGAAAAGACGTGCAAATAAATTATGAATAAAGCTTCCACACTTTGTAGTTAGAAAAGTATTTTTAATTAATAAGATATTCTTTAATTTGAGAATATAATTTACTTGCTTTTATTGCGCTTAAAAAATCCCTAATTGCCAACTTTTAAATTTTAACGCTTTCAATTTATTCTAGTGCCTTAATTGACGACAGGTGTAATTGAAAAAGACCAAGAAAAAGGAATCAAATCATACATAATGGAAATGTCTTTCCATTTCTCAAGTTTCTCCACTCAGGCACACGTAATATATTAAAATATCGCGCTGACATGCGACCAACTCATTTGCAACTTTTGCACTCTCTGGCAGAGCCAAAGCTAACAGCCTGACAATAATATACCAAACTATCGAGATATCGGGATGGATATTATGGAGGAGAGCGCGGAGATCAAGCTGCCATTGTGTGCAATTCCCATTTGCCATTTTCAATATTTATTCTCGCCATTACAACAAAAGCAGCAAAAAGAGTTTGTAACAAAAAAATCATTGGTAATGGAAATAAATTGTTTATGAACTTGGTAAGTACCCAAGGTTATTTTAAAAAAAATCCTAACACTGTGGTTTAGTATAATACCAAATTACTGAGAATCTCTGGTATTTAATTTAACATAAAATGTACAGAAATGGGTTGCTTTAAATTTAAAATAAAATATATTGATTAACTATCAAATAAGATAATTTTTAAAGCTTACTTGATAAAAGAAAATAGGTTATTCGACTTAATAATAGTAAAACTTACTTTTAGTTCCTCAAACCATTGTTTCCTTCTAATAACAATTTAAGAAATAATTTCTCTTTCCACCTAAGTACTCCCCAGTAACAGCAACTGATTTTATCTCCGAAAAAACCATATTCCAATCATCTGTGAATACAATATACCCCTTTGGGTACTAATGGGACCAAGCCAGGACTAGCAAAAAAAAAAAAGAAACGCAGATGAGAAAGACACAGCAAGGCAGCTACAACATATAATAAAAGTAATATGCTCGGCACCAATGCATTTGCTGCCAAGAATATCAATTTCAATAAAATACAAGAGACTTTCCCACACACAGTGGCACACACACCTACAGAGTTGCCTGTTTTTCCAGCAATTTCGAAAGTGCCGCTCATATCGTTTTCCTCTTCCTTTGCTTTACACTCTCGACATCCTCCTTTGCCATTCCTCTCTGAAACATTCGCCATAGTTTTTTGTCCAAACTGTCAATGCTGCCAAGGGACCTCAAGAAAGAGAGAGACGTAATAATACTGAACGAAAGAGAGGGAGAGCTGCATCCCGCTGCGCTTTTGGGACCCATCGTCTTATGCAATATTTGCTTTGTATTTTTAAGAAATTATAAAAACGATTCCCAGGCATTGCTCAAGAAAAAAAAAATAATACAAGGAAATTCAGAAAAAAATCAAAAAATAAAAACCCCAGCGCAATCAGGACGAAAGGAAACCAATGCAAAACCAAAGCAAGGCAAACCTAAGCCCAATCGATTCGAATCCGAATCGCTTTTGGTAATGATATCCTAGTGAGTTCCCGGGGAAGCACCCAAAGCATTTCTATTTCTCCCACCCAGAGTGGGCGTGGTCCAACTCAAGTGTCGCCGGCACATAGCCTTCAATCGGTTGGAGCAAACAGAATTTTCGGACAGAGTCCAACTTCCTTGTGATATTGGAAACAGGATGTGTGGAAGAAGGAGTCGACCCTTAAATGCTCTGGCTGTAGCCAAAAATTTTAAGTAAAGTTTCTAAGATACTTTAAATGTTTTATGAATTTATTGGTATCCCTTATCCTATAACCCCAATAAATCATTTGTTTAAACCCCACTGGCAGACTCTGAGAAATTAATATTGCAAATTCTTATCTGCTAAATGTCGCTTTAAGTTTTCTCTTTCGGCAAAGTTGAAAACATCCCCTAGGGAGAGAATATTTAATAGAGAAATGCCAGAGATTGTTTATCGCCAGCATCGTTTGTCTTTTTCAGGAACTGCAGTTGTATTATATATATCCCCCCTGGAGTCTCCTGGATTCTATTCTCAATTCTATCTCCTGCTGCGTTTTATCGCAAAAGAAATTGAATTTCCATTGGAGTTCCTTTACTTTTTCGTCAGGTGCTAAGCAGGCAGAGGCTATCGAAAGACTGTTGATTGCATTTGATTTATGTGGCACAGGGACATGCCGCAAATCATAAACGCATTCCCAGGATCTACCTCTGATCCATGCCCCCGAAAAGCACCTGCCGCCGCATATTTGTTATAAATGTAAGCTGCGGCCGACTAAACGAGCAGGTGAAAATTGCCAACATGAGTTGACAACAACATAGGACACGACAGCCCCCAAAGGGGATTCGGGGGCAATGCGAAGGAATCAGAGGTCAGAGGATCAGAAAATGAGCATCAGCCAGGACAGCAGGTATAAAAACTATTTTCTCTGTCATCCTGCCAGGCAGCGAGGCACTTGTGAGTCCGTCCAGACTGCGCCTGCATTTTTACTTCCCAGAGTCACGTCCTGCTGCAACAACAATATGTTTCCACACAGACACTGAGGAAAAATCGTATACTTTTTAAATAAGATATAATTAGAGCTAATATACGATTTTATACAGTAAAGATGAGTATAGTTTTAGCACAGAAAAATATTTAAATAGGCAGTAAAAGTTCGATTTACATTAAAATAAAATTATCAATATAAAAATACATTTTCCAAGCTTAATAATATGTGAAAAATATCTAAACAAGGTCTATGTCACTACTTAATATATATAGTGCAATATATTGATATTTAAATTATATTATAAACATTTAGATTCGATTTTTTTTAAAGAATTCTTAAATGAAATTTAAGTGAGTTTTTCCATGACATTTTAAACCTAAAAACCTTTGTTTTCCTAGACTTCTCTCACTGTTTAACAATACCTTTACTATATATAGAATTTATTTTCGTGTGGCTCAGCAATGATAGCCACAAATATGACAACTAAAAACAGACAACAACTGGGCGTGCCAAGTGGGTCCTAGCCATTTTATTATTATGGCCAAATCGAGTGCCAAAGCTTGTGGCTGGAAAATTATGCCGCCCACATTACCATGCCTGTGTGTGAGTGTGTGTATTAGCGAAGAAAGCAATTTGTCATGTCATGATATTTTTGGGTTTGGCCCGGTGAACAGAATTATATATTCGATTGGGCGAGCGATAAACTTAATTAGCGTTAATTAACTCTTTATAATACCTCATAAAATGGCACCCTCTTCGCCCACACACGCACACAAGGGCGCTCCTCGCTGGAATTTAAATACGATACAATGGTAATTAATCAAGCGAACGCCTAAAGTCAATTTCGACAAATTGATTCAAATTTGTTGGGCAAACGCGTAGCTTAAACGGCCCAAAGAGTCAAACAGTCAGCAGGACGTTGTGTAAGCCTGCTATTTGAGTTTGGCAACACGCAAAAGGCTGCGGCAGTTGGCAACACGTACACTCGCACACTCGCACACACACCTGCACACCAGCACACACAGTCGCATACGAGGGCAAACATTTATTGCATCAATTAAGTTGGACATGTTAATTGCGTTAAGTTGAAACATCACGCACAGGCAACGCTACCGGCACAGCTACCTGTACACTCAAAAAAAAAAATTGTTTACATATTTAAAATAAAAAACTAATCTTAAATTAAAATGCAAAAGCCCAGAAATATGTTGTCAAAGTTCCGAAGATCCAAATAGTTGCTGACCATCACTAACATTTAATGTAAATTCTACTAGTTTTCCGCTAGACCCCGTTGGGAATTCTAGTGCAACGCTGTAAAGGCTGTAGGGGTCCCCCTAAACTTAAATAGTTTTTTAGACCGCAGCAATTTTATTTAATTTGAGGAAAATAAAAATTGTAAAAATAAAGATTACTTGCTACACAAGTATACTTATAATTCCCAAGTTTCTATTCCGCGATCATTCAATCACTTCTATCGGTAAGCTGAAATTGATAAATTACTGCAGTTATCGGTAAATGTATTGAGAAAGTAATTTTAATTTTAATATTTAAAAAACGTTGCTGAAAACCAAATTTTTGTAAAAACTTTATAAAAATAAGCCTTTCTCCTTTTACTATAATTAACTTATCTAAAAAATGAAAGCTTTAGGACAATAAATAAATGAAATAAGCTAATAGATAATTTCCTAAAACGAAACCTAATTCCGCTGAATAATTCTTAGCATAATTCTAGTTTTTGCTTAGTTTTTCCTCTCAGTACACACCCGGGCAGGTGTTTCCCGGCTAAACCGGCTTCCTGCTGGGCATGTGAGTGTGTTACATTGACAATGGAGGCGGATTCCAAAGCTTTTGGCCAAAAGCGTAAGCGTCAAAGGCACCAAAGCTATTTACGCATTGCGTGCTAATTAGAAATTTGGTTTGGGCCCGGGCCCGAGCTCGGGCCACCAGGCATTGGCACTGGCACTGGGCTGCGTGCATTTGAAATGTGACTTAAATTCAATTAAATTGCTAATTATAGGCAAGGAAAAAATGAGAGCTGGCCAAACTTTGATTAATTGCTTAGAGCTGCGACTGCTATTGAATGGCTGCCCAGAAAAGTGTGCTATTAAATGGCGAGAACAAGTTGGAAATGCAAATGCCATTACTCAGGATCCTAGAAGGGACTGGGTCTGCATGCATCAACAGTTGTCGGCAAACTGCCTTAACCCATCGCAACTTTGGCCACCTTATTATAAACTCACTGTTCCGCTTTTCCACGGGTCCAGCTTCCACTTGGAGTTACATAAATCACCCGCGGAAAACCGAAACGTGAAAAACTTTCTTGCTAAAATGTCTGCGCCAAATGTTACATTTTCGTTAAACAGCAAAACGACGAAAATTTATGGCAACCTCTGCCCAACATAAAAAAATAAGGAAGAGTAAATACAGCCACACAAAACACACACACAAAAAAGTTGAAATTAAAGCGACACTTTATAGAGTTTTTTTCTAGGTTTTTGCCAAAAAATACAGCGACATTATTAAAATTAAAGCGACACTTGAGCCTGTTTTTGTGAAGCCTTTAATTTAAACTAGTTTGAACACAGTTAAAATTTAAGCGATGGTTTATGCAGTTTTTTTTATACCCTTGCAGGGTATTATAATTTTGTCCAGAAGTTTGCAACGCAGTGA
>JAEIIF010003879.1:0-14993 GCA_018874455.1 Drosophila trapezifrons
GCGCACCACAGTCTCGGTGCTCATCGTCACTACGTGGACTGCCGTCCACAGTGATTTCATCTGACATTCCGCCCCGTGAACCAACCCCCTTTTATTTTTTACCTACTTTTTTTTGTGTGCTTTATTTTTTCTACACTGTCACCAGGCAGCAACAACTGGCGAATGCTTCAAGTGAACGACCGCCCACTTTTCGCCCCACCAAGTTGAGCTCTCAGCTCCAGAGCATCCAGACCCATAGCCTTAAACTCTGGAAACCCTAAACCCAAACCCAGAACTCGGGTTCTGCTCAACCCGAACCACCCAATAATGTTAGACAGATTTTATTATGGCGCTTTTGCTACTTACCCGGAAATGCTCGTCGCACCCTTTCCACACCAATGGAAAAGCAAGCAAAGTCCTTACACGAAGAAAAATAAATATGGTTTTGGTTTTGTTTTTAATTGTTGTGAGGATATAAAGCTAGTTTGGTATTATCCTATATTTAAAAATTAGAGAATTATATAAATATAACATGGATGGACAACGAATCTCACGCTCGGAGCTCGACGTCAAAAACTGTGTATAAAAGATCTACGATAACTTAAAGATTATACCAGTTTTCGATTACGTTTATGGACAATTGAGTTCTTTTAATTTTTGGTTTGATTTTTGTAGGATATTCCTCATGAATTACAGTTGGAATTTGTGTTAAATAGCTTCCTGTAACACCCTCAAAAGTGGAACTAATATTTTTATAATTTTTTTTTTTTTTTGCTCTGCACTGGCATTAGAGCATGCACCTCAACCATCCATAACCATCCCCTCAGGGGCAACTCTGGAGTCTCGAGCATTTCTGGCTGGCAACCCTTGTGGCAGGTTCTTGGGCTACACACACACACACCGTGGAAAATTGTTGCACTTCTGGTGCTGGGAAAACTCACCCCCGCATGGTCCCACCACCCCCTTGGGTAAGGCATTGTTCGTGCTTTCCCATATAAATTTCATCAGTAGTTTGGGCAACCACCAACCTGACTAACGTTACCCAGGAAGGATGTTTCAATTTCTATTTTGTTTTATATAGTTTTCCCTTTGTTCGCTGGTTCATTCCGTTTTTATCGGTCGTTTGAGCTTCTGCAAGTGACGGAGCAACCCTGCTGTCTGTGTTTAGAACTGTGAAAATTGGCAACATCGCTGTATATATTCCGGGCTTCTCCATTCCATTGAGACTCTTTGTCCTCTTGATTTTGTTGTTCTTGATTGGTGGGTGTGGGTGTGTGGTGTGCGGTGTGTGTGTGTTGTATGCTGCCGCTGTTCTTTTGATTTGGGTTGTTGTTTTCCTTTTTTATTTATTGTTTTTCTCTTTTTTATGTTTTGGTGTAGGTTGTTGTTTCGTTCTACATTATTTTCTTTTAACTCTGTAATTTAGCCAGGCTTTTCTCTTATTTATTTAAGGCACTCTGCCATTTCCTTTGAGTTGTGTTCTCGTTGCTCCCTTTTGTATTTTCAGCATGTTTTAGTAATGCTATTTCGGGTCCAACGTTTGCTTTTTGGGTTGGGTTCGGTTTCGCCTTCGGTTCGGTTGGGTTGGTTGCATTATATTGTATGTTACGTGACCATTGGCACGTAGCATACAGTGAATATCGAATAAAATGAAGGAAGAATTAAATAATGAATCAGAGTTCATTAGCTGAATAATAGAGAAGATTTTATTACTTACAGAAGACTTACAAGAGTTTCACAAAATAAATTGGAATTAATGTTTCTTCCACCATATCATATAAATTTACTAAAACTACTGTAATAAACAAGAACTTAAATATTCTTTAAATTTAGTATCTTTAATTTAAATTAAAGAAAAACAATTTAAATTCCTTTTCACATCAAGAGCCTCGAGGGATTTGTCAGTTTTGAATTAGTTAGTTTTGCTTCGGGGCTTTTCTTTCATCTACATCTATTCTGTCCCAGTTATGTCTAACTTTTCTCTTTTCTTACCAATTAAATATATATATTTTTTTTGTGTTATTTGTGCAACGTTTAGCCTGCAGGCGATGAGTTTTAATTAATGACCCATTTCCACTTGTTTCCTCCTACGCTGCAGGGTTGCCACACTTCATGTTGATGCAAGGGAAGAAGTCTCTACATATTTAGATGTGAAGAATTACATTGATATCTACTGCTTCTTCTCCTTAAACCAGTTTTTATTGAAATCTATTAGTAGAACTTGTCTTTAAAGACTTAATATTCCCTGTTTAATGGTTGACCCATTTCCATTTGATTCATCCCTAACTTAACTTTGATACAACTGAAAGCTTTAAGGCTACAGAATGATTAAATTAAAGAGAAAATATTTGCGCATATAACTTACATACATAAAATGCTTGTTTATGTTTACTTCGTGAGTATGGTGTGCTTGTAATTATGCAAATTTACATAAACATAACCTACTAACTAAGCACGCAATTGAAACAAATGTAGTCGACTAGCGCCCACTTCCTCCCACTCGTCGCCGTCTCCCTCTCTTTTCGCTCTCTCGCAGAAATAGTTGACCTCGTTTTTTGGGGGGCTCTTGCTTGCACACACTTTTTCTGCAGTTTTATAAACATTTTTTTCTGCTTTGAGTTTTTTCTCTTTTTGGATTAACAGAGAAGTTTTTGTTGAGGCGCCGCCTGGCGGTCTGTAGCTGTAGCTGAACTCATTTTGCATGCATGCATTTTGAGCTGCTTTTTTCCATTTTCTTTTTTGGGATGGCAACTCTGTCGCTGTTTGGGTTTTTTACCGAGTGGGCGGGAAAATGGGTTGGCCTACATTCGCACTCTCTCTCTTTCTCTCTCTCTTTTCTCTCTTGTCTCTCTGTTGCTCCGGCTTTTATATTGCTTTTCTCGCCGTTGTTTGCGAACCTTTTGAAAATTGCGGCAGGTGCATTTTTTCTCTGCTTCTATTTTTTCCGCCCGCTCAGTAAGTGCATTTTCCTTCCACGTTTCCCACTGCATTTTCCTCGGTGCCCAGCCCCAGTTGCGCCCCGCTTTCCAGTGCATCTTAGCATTCATTCACAGTAACCAAGGCAGACGGAAGTGGATGGGCGGAGAGAGCAGGGCGGCACATCAAGCTAAAAGAGACGGCAACAAACGAGTGGAATCCGCTGCTGGCTTTTGTTTTATTTTCCATGTCGTCCTTGTGCCAAAAACAACAACAAGCTAAAAGGGGGGGGGGGTGTACGCTCGGGGAAATGCTCGAAGGAAAAAAAAATCGATAAAGCAATTAATGGCAAAAGAGTGGCAGGCACTACCACTTTTTCCACCCACCGGGCACTAGAATATGAAATGGGAATAGAAGGGGCAGGAGAACCGGGATCCGAATCCGCATCAGCCAGCAGCCGGCAGAGCAACCCTGTGCCTGTGCACAAAAATAAACAAGATGTGGAAGAGGAGAACCGGAGAAGCTAAAGGAAGCAGCGACGACTAGTCGTCTGTGTTAATAAAAACCTCCCCATTACCATCAAGAGCACCGCCGACCGCCATCATCAGTTTCCTATTCTACCTAAACCCAAACTCCTGCTGGCGATGCTGCTGTTTTTATACCCTTATAAAATTGGGTATATTGTTTTTAATTAACTTGGAGCATAAGAAGTCTGATTTAATTGATACAAATTATTTCTAGAGTTGTTTACTCTTAAAAGCGATTTATTTTTATAGAGAAAATAGGTAAAAGTAAGGTGGTGTCAAGGTGGTAGTTGACTTAAACATTTATATACTGTTTTATTAAAATAATATTAATGAAGTAAATATGCTAACACCTTTATTTATAAATGATGTATAAAATACATTCAAAATATATAAATTAAAGCCTCTATAGGTACACTTAATTAGAGCATTCACTGATTTTTATAACCCAAAAGAATATCAGCTCCCTCTTTATGGTTTATTCTTCTTCCTCCTTTGCTCCGACTCGAGTGTGTTTATTACTGGGTTTTCTAGAGGTCTTATTGTTGCTGGTGCCGCTTTTTTTGTATATTATTTTTTTTTGTTTTGGGTTTGTTATTGTTATTGCAACCCTCGTTGCTATGCGGGAATACTTGTACGAAGAGAAGCTTAGCTTTAATGAACATTACTTATTTATTTGCTGGTGAGCGCGTGTCTCTGTGTGTGCCATTAATATATTTTAATTAATTTGCTTACTTGACTTCATAACGCCCATTCCTTCCCACTTGAGCTGAACTTCGTTCTGGCATTTAATCAGGCCAGAATAAAATATTTCAATTTGTGATGCGATGAATATTATTAGGGGTAATATTTTCAAAGGAAGCGCATTTACGAAATGAAAATTTTATTAGCATTATATAAAGTGATTGATCATGAAGAAATATTGTCTAAACGATAAAGATATTATGTGGCATTAAACACTTTTTGTCTAAACTTTTTTGTTTAAAGAATTTGTTAACTTAAAATATTTATCCCGCATCTTTCCATGGATATCCTTGAAATTGTTTTAGGCTGATATTCTGGCCCCCAAACAAACATGCTTGGATTTGAAATTACTAAGAGCAAACTTAGCCCGAGGCTTATCCGGCATTCTCTTTTCCTTGCCAACATTATTGATTAAGCAGATGCCGTTATTTAACAGCCAAATCCCTTTGGCTGTCACAACTTTTCCTCATGCTATTTTCTCCACATTTTCCCTGAAATGAAATGTGTCGGCTTGTATTCGAAACTTCAAGGCGGTTGAGAGGCATCAGAAAACTATTTCTAGTATGCCCAATGACAAGTAAACCCCCATAGAGGGTATTGTTATAAAAAGAGAACAAATAAACACAACAAAAGTATGAAACAAGTTTTGAAGTCTTTCTCTATTTTCTTTTTTTATATAAATAATGCATCATTACAGGTTCTTAAAATATCCTCAATAATTTATGCTTTAATCATCGAATAACCACTGTGTCCCCGGAATTTGTATACCCTAAAAAGCCAGCATTCCGCTACTGTACAACGCATGTACTACTCAAGTTTCATCCTTTCATCCCTTGCCCCCCCTCAGCAGAAGCCATCAACATCATCTTTCTACAGCTCAGTCAGCGTCGCCGTCGAGGTCTGCGTTTTTATGCCAACTTTTCAACAACTTTTTGCATATTTCAGGATCCGAAAACCCCGCACAGAAGTCAGTCCATCCGCCCACATTACTGTATATTTTATAAGTTCGGAACGGGCTCTCCTCCACAACCCAAGCTTTAGGTTAGTTATTTCTCGGCGTCGTCGTCGTCATCATCATCGTCATCTGTTGTTGCCTTGGCTTTTTCATTCCACATCTTTTTTTTTTTTTTTTGGTCGTGGCTGTTGGCATTTTCCACATTTTTCCCACATTCGTATATTTTTGGGGGGTGTGGAGGATATATTGGACCTGGGAGGGGTTGGAACTCACCCCCCTGAGCAAACAGAGGATGAGAAACTCGGCTCAAAGTGACTTTTCCTTGGGAAATATTTCGACCACCACCCCGCTTTAACTTTCAGATTTTCTGTTTTTATGGTCTCGGCCCTTTAAAATCATTTAAATCGTTTCGCTGTCGGTTCTTGCTCTTCTGCTTTGAAGTGCAAAGTTTTTGCTTGGCCAGAAGAGTGCTTTATGGTAATTTAAAATCGATTACTCTCTGAGCCCGAGCTCTTGTCTAATTTCTGCTCTTCTTTTGAACTCTGGCTCACCTTTGCTGGCAGGAAAATTGAACAACTTTTGTGGGTGGGGTCGTTCGTTGTTCCCTCTTTTATATATACTTTTTTTTTTGTATTTTAGGTTGGTGCTCCTTTGTGCATTTCAAGTTCTGGGTGTGGCAAAAATGCGTTAATGGTGTGTATTTGGGTGAAGTTTGGCAACAAGGCAGTAGGGGGAACTTTATGGTTTTAACTGGGCTTAAATGTACTGTAAACTTGTGAATTTAAGATCAGGCAACAATGATAATTTAAAGGATTTAGGTAATTAAGGCTACAATTTAGAAAGAGGCTAGTTTATACTATATTTAATAGCAATAAAAATTACATCTTATTCATTAAATGTCATTTAAAATCTCCCCTCTTGATTTACTTTTTTTGTTAAGGCTTTTAAATATGTTGTTATCTCGAATAAAGACCACTTTGCATGTCATATACAAGGCCTCTCACTTGTTTCCCTCTTAACTGGTCCTTTCATCAATTAAACTTCAACAGCTTCTCCTACAAAATATTATTATCTTAATTTCAAGTGAATATTTAATTGCAATGCTCGATGCCAACCCTGGCAAGTGTCTCGGCCACTTCTTGCACATGTTTGCATTGCATTTTCCTGTCAAAGGCTTTTTGGCTTCACCCTCTGTCATGTGGTTTTAAGATGCAGCTGTGTTTTCTTCTTACAAAAAAACCGCAGGACAACAAATTATATATACGCAATGCGATTGATGACCTTCCGAAGGGATCTCAGAAAAAAAAGGGGAGCTCAGAAGAGGGGAATTCCCCTTGGCACGTACTATAAAGCCCCCGATCTTTTGTCTTTATCCCTTTCTCGCTCTTCCCGGCAGGTGCTTGACTTGCAGCCTGTTTTTTAAATTACAGGAAAAAATATGCAACTTCCTCGTTGCGGTTTGCTGTGTCACATGCCGTCTTTTTTTCCCCCATAAATACTTTTGTTTGTTCATAAAAAGCATTTGTTGTAACTAGGTCAAAGAATTTCATATCTTATCAGTCATTTTTGTTGTTTGTTTAGCGACTTAGAGCGAACGTTTGAAGGCCCCTGACATGACAACAGGTTGCGTTTTTATAGTATTTAGTTAAGAGAGTAGAGAGAGAGAGAGGAAACACTTATCAGTGGAATATATACAAATGAATCAAAGCCTTGCATTTGTTTTTCAAAAAAATACCTACTTTTCGTTCCTATATTTTTCAATGCGATTACGTTTATATATGAACTGATAATGGGTGACCTCAATTTTGTATGAAAAACAATGATACAAACACAAAATAAGACTTTGATCCTATGCTAATTGCATATATAGTACCAATTATCACATGCACATAACTTAACTATAATTTATAAAGAGAAAAATGTATAGTGGCAGCTGCTAAATTCTTTTGTTTAATTACTCAATTATTTTATACATTCCATATTTGTTCGTTAAAGGAATTTCACATATTACTCTGGAGACAGCTGTTTAAATGGTACATGCCACTTTTACAAGCCTAGAAAAACCCTTGAGGTCAGCCACAACTCTGAATAGAGTTTCACAAATAAATAATAAATATCTTTAAAGCTATCTGGTTAGCAATACCTTTGTATTGTATATTTTTTAGCAGATATTAGAAGATTGTAAACTCTAAGAATTTATTTAGATAGATCGTTTTTTCAGCTATTAACTAATGATATTGATGTATTTTCAACAAGGAAATAAAAAGCAAGATTTACAAGTATTCCGAGCTAACAAAATGTAAAAAGCGCCAGTGGAAAATGTAAAATTCATTGGGCACTGAGCACCACAGGCACTACAGCAATAATTAACGAGAAATCAAAGCGTAAACTAATTTGACCTTGTGGCAGCAACAACAACAATTATTACTACAATGACACGTGACCATGGGAGCAGCGAACAAAAAATAAATACAAATAAAATACATAAAAAAAAAGCAAAGCGTGGAAAATGCAACTGAGAATAAATGTTTAGGTAAATGTTTATTGTTAGAACACGAAATAAACACAAAATGCAAAACTATAAAAACACAAAATGCTAAACTATATACCCACAATATGCACAGGTATTAAATAACACAACAAATAAACGAAACAAACTCTGTATAATTTGCATAGAGCGCTAGATATATTTAACGGAATAATTGACAAATTTTTTTAATTGCTGCCACAATTGCTGACCTTGACACACTAGAAAAATAGCCACAAAAGCAAACAAACGGCGCAATCGCCATAATAATAAAACTCATCTCCCTCTCTCGAAATATACATTTTAGAACTGTTGTGCATACATAGCTCACATTTTATAGGCAATTTGCTTTTATTATTTTAGTTTGGGATATCAGCAAACACAGAGGAAGCCCGAGGGCGAGGGGGAGAGCACTGAAAGCGACGGCAGACAGCGTGGCAGGCAAAAAAAAGTCTCGTAAAAATAAAAAGGAAAGGCAAAAACAGAGAACAACAAGCACGAATAATATTGCGAAAAATAATAATAATAAAAGCTCTACGCGTGGGCGTTGCCGATCTATTACACGACAAGAAATCTGCAACAATTCTTTTATAAAAGCAAAATTATTTCAAGAAAGGAAAAACATTCAAAAATGTGTTTCTACAAATTTGTTTTCATATATTAGCATCTCAACAATTTCAATTAGGATGTATTTGAGGAAATAAAATTAAATAGTTCCGTTTTATGAGGTTTATTGAATTCTACATCAAACTTATCTTATATTTGTTTAAAAAGAGTTTACTTAATACATTAATTTAGGATCTGTTTCATCCAGGAACTCATGGAATAATACACGAATTCAAGAATTTAAATATATATTTTTTATTATAATAATTATTAAGGCACCAAATGTTTCCTATTGTGTATTTGAGAGCAAGAGAACGAGAGGGTAGTGTGTGCGCGCCTTTTAAGTTGATTAAAAGCGCGTTCTGCCGATGGCGGCGATGTGTTCAGCCCTCAATTCGTTCCCCTTTTCATTCCCCTATGAGCCGCATAATTGTGTCAACTTTTCTCAGAATATGTTTGTGTATATACTAGAGCAGAGAAATGTGTGTCACGTCTCCACGGGCCTGCAAAAAAAATAATAGAAAATATAACAAAGATGCATGATATAAATAGCGCAGCGGTGTCTAATTAGCTTTAAAACATTTTTTTTTTTTTTTTAATCACAAAGTTGATAAGCAACAAATACTATAAGTAAAAGAAAAGGATTTATATTAATTAAAATACCTCTATTAAAATTCCCTAAGAACAGAACCGAACAGAATCTCAATTATAATTATTGTAAGGAAATATATCATATATTTATTTAATTAAAACGGAACCATTCCCACAGCCATCGAATTAAAGGGGTTAATTCAATTTTTTGATTACCCCTATAAGAATTATTGAATAAAAATATGAGTAGACAAAGTTTATGATTCCTAGAAAAACTTTACCTCGTATGTGTATAAGCAGCCTCTGCGTATACGTAATTTGTAGCTACTTCAACGAAAATACAGACCAAACAAAGGGCTTTTCACTGGGCCCTTTCCAAAAATGTCTGATGTTTTTCAATGGCTCTTCTGTGGAAATATGCGAAGACACGCACACATGCCGCTGCCTCGACTGCGGCTAGACAGCAGCCAAAAGGGCCATAAGGATGAATATAGAAATATATAGGATGGGATCCTTCGTCAACGCTTGTGTTGTCTGGGGCAGCCCTAATGGAAATGACTTTGACTTCTTGATATTCGGTTGCGAGCCGCAATTTACGGTTATAGCCATCGAGCAAAGTACGGCCAAAACATTCGGCCTTTTGTTGTTTGGGTTAGGTTTATTGTTCAGTTGGCAGACTATAAGTTCAATGCCTGATAAATGGTCTCGTTTGGTTTTTGGCCACACACCACGAACCCGGGTCTAGACTTTGTACCCAGCCGGGGGAGGTCTGGCTTGGCAAATTAGCCAAGAGATGCATATTATATTAATATATCATTGTGAGAAAGCTGGAGAATTAATTGGAGTACTTATATTATATAGTATGTGTATTAATTCTAATTAAATAAACTGCATACTGATTAGAATGATTTATTTCCTATCTCCCTGCCAATTTTAAATGTTACTTCTAGCCTTGGCCTAAAAATAAAGCCCTATACCCAGTAAAATATTCGATTTCTTTCCAAAAATCTTATTAATGTTCCCTTAAATGCTTCATTTATGGCAAATACTTCATTTAAAATCGGTTACAAATTCTATAATTACCGAAGTTAATAGACCTTTACCATTTCTTGATACTCCCTTTACTCTCAGCACTTTCACCCTTCTTCCATTGCGACTATTTATCGCTGTTCCAGTCCCAGACATCTTCCTCTCTGGCTTTTCAATGCCACACGCACATACATACTTTCATAGCTCTTAAATTGCAAATGTCCGGTGGCGGCGCTTAAATGCTGAAAATAAAATTCATTGCCCGGTCCGGTATTGATTAACAATAAATTGTCGATGTGGCGCTGTCGTTCGTTGTCGCTATCGTTGTTGTTATGGTTTGGTTGTCGGCTTGACCGGCGAAACGGGCGACCTGTGGGCGGTGGTTTTCGGCTTTCGGTTTGAGGAGGAGGAAGCAGCGGAGCAGACAGATGCCACATGGAGCTTTTGTCTGGCTGTCATGGTGCCGTGCCACATATAGATATAGATACACACACCCGCAGGATACACAGAGCCAGAGATACATATTGCGAAACGAGATGCGCACACGTGCATGCATAAACAACAACGAAGCGATGCGATGCCACATGCCACATAGCGGCAACTCGTTCCTATATATAGTGTATGTTTGCATCGGCCATATAATGTATTGCAGTTTTGTTTGCCAGTTGCCAGCTGCCAGACGGGGTTAGGATATGTATATATATCTCGGCATATCGGGTGTATGCTGTGTGTGTGTTGGTGCAGGCCAAAAACCTATTCAATTTAATGTGGCGCTTGTCTAGCCAAAATTTTGAACGCTACACTGGTTACCCCCTCGCTATATGGGTTTATTGAGACTTTAAACTTTGAATGGGCCGCCGTTATGCAGAGGGAAAAATTATAATTTCAAAAAAGAGCTTAATTATCACCTTCTAATAAAACCATCATACGAAATACCTATTTCTTTTTTATGTATTTATAAATAAGAGGATAGTATTTCTTATATTTAACATAATACTCCCCTTTCCACATTAATTCCCAATGCCTTTTTCCTCGGTGTACGATCCCTGGCGTGTAAGCTTTAATTAGAAAATACCCAAATGACGGCCATTTTCAGTTTTTCTTTAATTTAAGCCATGAGCCCCGGGGGGGTTGTTATTGATTTTTCCTGACTGGCTTTTCCACACCTAACACCACCCACCAACCCCCCGCAATGAAAGCTGTCGTCAACGCTGTTTATGCTAATGAAGTCACATTGTCGCTGTCTTGCGTCTACGCCCACAAAAAATAGAAGAAAAAAAGAGAAAAATGAATGGCATAACATTAAATACAAAGCGAAAAAGTTTATTAAAAAAGACCTGAATCGTGCCTGGCATGATTAATTATCGTAGTACAAATATATAACGAAAGCCGCCACCCTGAACACAAAAAGTAAAATAAATCAAGGCATATAGCAAAAGAGAGGTGTTGCATATCAATGACGAAAGGCTTATATGACAGGCCCAAGTAATCTCAGTGTGGGAATCAATTTTATTTATTTTAAGCAGGAACCATTGAAATACATAGCTGAGTTAATAGAAGAAATATTACAATACTTTGGTTTTCCAAGTCAAGCCAAATCAGTGAACACACTCTCACAGTATCAAGTGTCAGAAATATATTACTAAATATTAAAATATTCAAATATAATAATATTTACAAATCCTGTAAGCTAATCTATAGAATGTAATTCTTATACCGCCACATCTTTCTATGCACCAGTGTAAAAGATCATTTCAAAATTTCAAGCTATTTGCATAACACTGCATTTTCCATATTCGCTAATCATAAAAATTCGTCTTTAAATCTCCACAGAATTATTATTTTTAATATTTTTTTTTATTATATCATATGCCAAACCCTATTTATTTATGTTTTTACCTTTTCTCTTTTTTTCTCTCTTTTTACAGACTCAAAACTATATAGAAAACACTTACAAAACTGTACATAAACTAAAGACGAGTGTTGCAAAAGCTTCGGCAGCTAACACTCACAATACACTTAACAACACTGGGCCGAGGCGCGTGCAATATGCGTAACGGTATTCGGGATCGCGCGCGTGCCACGGAACGCATTGAATCGAAACGGAACGTGTGGAATCTATAATGCAACAACTACAACAACAACAAGAGAAACAACAACAGCTGGGAGGAGAAGAAGGAGAAGACGAAACAAGAACAATAGCGAGAAAGAGGAACATTTGGAAAATGTTGTTGTTGCCGTACACTGAAGAAAATGTATCGTTTTCTTAACATCCAGCAAAATATCAAATTACGAAACTATCATCAGTTACTTTTGTATTTTGTCGCTGCTGCTGGAGGACGGGCGGAAGTGAGAGGAAAAGCAAGAGGCAAAGGAACCGGAACCGGAAGAAGAAGCGGTCGCAACGGAAGTAGTAGTAGTAGAAGAAGGGGAAGCAGCAGAGCGGCAGCAGCAGCAAAAAGAACAACCATAACGTTAAAAGCAAACGCGACGTAACGTAACGCAACGCCGAGAGGACGTGAAGAGTAGTCGAAGCATAATACTATTAATATTGTTAGCCCAATACATTAACCCAACGCTGCCACTGTTCCTAAGACATCATCAACAACAACAACAACAAAAACCAGAAGAAGAAAAAACCATTTAAAATAAGCGTAGCCCGTAGTTGTAACCGCAAACCGTAAACAAAACTACAGAAACACAAAAAAACCCTATGCCAATTTTGATCATCGAATCGTTTTGCACGTAACATAAACTCACTCCCATAAACGATCCATCAAAACTTCACAACAAAATCACCTAAGACAGCAAAAAGCAAACGTTGTTTTAGAGCCCAAAACACCCCCAGAAACCAAAAACCGATCTCGCCCCTTGCCACGCACACCAAAAAACAGACAACAAAAAATACACACACAAAATAGAAAAACAAAATAAAGAAGGCTGGCCAAGGAAAGCGGAAAAATATGGCCACACCTCAAGTCAAGGACTTGGTGTTGCGCTCGCCCGCTGGCTCCTCCGATGTCATTTCCTTCGCCTGGCCCCTGCAGATCGGACATGGACAGGATAAGCACGATAATGGCATCGACATCATTGACACCATCAAGTTTGTCTGCGATGAACTGCCATCGATGTCATCGGCCTTCGAGGAGACCAATCTCAATCAAATTGACACTGCCTGCTATAAGACTATGACCGGCCTGGTCGATCGCTTCAACAAGGCCGTCGACAGTATTGTTGCGTTGGTGAGTATTTTTTTTTTCTAACATATTTATAGCAACAACAAAATTATTTTAAGAGAGAGCATTAGTCAAAGCTCGAATTATATTTCAAAGCCGCTGTATTGCTTTTACTTTTACTTTAAAAAATGGCTTGAGAATTAATTCTATTTAACCACACAACCATTGCTTCACGAATTAATTGTATTTGGTCACACTACCAAGCCGCAGGAATTAATTGCATTTGGGCACACTACCGAGCTTCAAGAATTAATTGCATTTGGGCACACTACCAAGCCTTAGAAACTAATTGCATTTGGTCACACTACCAAGCCTCTGAAATTAATTGCATTTGGTCACACTACCAAGCTTCAAGAATATATTATTTTAATATAAAGATTTGTGTTTAGATATTTTTAGATTTATTAACTCGGTACTTCAATTGAATTACTGGTATATATTTTGCTATAAATAAAACTAAACTATCCTTCCCACTTTTCAGGAAAAAGGAACTTCACTGCCCGCCGAGCGCCTGAACAAGTTCGCTCACCCTAGCCTTCTAAGACATATATTGCAATTAGTTTACAATGCTGCCGTACTCGATCCGGACAAGCTCAACCAGTATGAGCCCTTTTCGCCGGAGGTTTATGGCGAGACGAGCTACGAGCTGGTACAGCAGATGCTCAAGCACGTCACCGTCGGCAAGGAGGACACCTTCATTGATCTGGGCTCGGGAGTGGGCCAGGTCGTTCTCCAGATGGCCGGATCCTTTCCCCTGAAAACCTGCATTGGCATTGAGAAGGCGGACACGCCGGCCCGCTATGCGGAACGCATGGATGTGTTCTTTCGCCAGTATATGGGTTGGTTCGGGAAGCGCTACTGCGAATATAAGCTAATCAAGGGCGACTTCCTGGTGGACGAGCATCGGGAGAAGATCACCTCCTCGACGCTGGTATTTGTAAATAATTTTGCCTTTGGGCCGACGGTAGATCACCAGCTGAAGGAAAGATTTGCGGATCTGCGCGATGGAGCGAGGGTCGTATCATCCAAGTCGTTTTGTCCATTGAACTTTCGGATTACAGACAGGTTGGTTTTGTTATTAATTATTATTATTTCTATGTAATTATATAATCCAATTTGTATTAATTTCTTGCAGAAACCTCAGCGACATCGGCACCATTATGCACGTGAGCGAGATTCCGCCTCTTAAGGGCTCCGTGTCCTGGACCTGCAAGCCCGTTTCGTATTATCTGCATGTGATCGATCGCACCATTTTGGAGCGATACTTTCAGCGCCTGAAAACGAAAGGCGGTAACGATCACGACAGTGTGGGTAAGTTCAGCATCAGCGAAGGAGAAGGAGTTGCAGGGCAGGATGCACCAATCGGAAATCAATCAACAAAAGACACCCCGCACACACAGAAAACAGTCACTATCTATTTATCGGCATTGCATCAATCAATCACTTTCAAAATCACGCACTCTTTATTTTTTTTCTCACTCGAATCAATCATTCATTATCATTGTCGAAATCAAAATATCTATTAAGATTATTTGTTGTTCAATATAATCAATATGGATGTGACAGTCAGGTTTACTCAATAATTAGGGGGTTTTACAATAATTAAGCAGGTTACAGGGCAGATCTTGCAGGCATATTAATGATTTTTTGAGTAATTCTGCTTAAAATATATTTCATAATGGTGTTATGACACTGTATTAAAAACTTCATTTATTGGAGTTTTCATTAGGAGCTTGACAGGAACCATAGGATTTTTCGTAAGTGCGAGCTAGTCGTCTTGGGGCACTTTCAATGAGTGATTAATACATTAATTGCTCATTAATTGACGATAGGTCAATCGAAAAAATACCAGGCAAAAAATGAGTTCGATAGAAAATACCGTCGGT
>JAEIIF010003909.1:0-10301 GCA_018874455.1 Drosophila trapezifrons
TAGCGCCATTCCACTGCTACATTCTCTGACAAATTGAATGTAGCCGATTCCACTGCAACAGATAAGGGTTAAACTCCTCAATAATCGATATTTTTCCGGTATTTTCTTCCAGTATGTATGAAAAGCTTCGGGGCGAATGGTGAATGTTCGGTCCGTCGGTTTGGAATGAAAAAGAACGGACCATCCTCGAGACTGTAGCAGAATGTTGCAGTGGAATGGCGCTATTAAACCCTTAGCACAAGGCAGAGTAAATGCACTCGAATGCTTGGAGCTCCGATAACTAAATATGCATCAACATTACAACACAATTGAGTGCTTCTTACCTACAAATTAGTGAGTTTGAGTGGACGCAAACGGATCGATCTATCAATAAATACGTAAAAAAATAAACCAATTTAACTAGGTAAAATTCGCAAAGCAAATACAACACAGTGGAAATGGAGAAGGTCGTTAGAGAGTAGCAGCGAGAATAAATAGTTAAATACACTGATAGTTAGACTAAGCGCTGTGGCTGTGGAAAACGAATTAATAATTACAATAACTAACATAGGGGGGGAAACGCGTTTCGCAATACTATTCGTTTTTGCATTTAGAACTCTCTCTGCATCGGCCGGTTGAGGGAATGGGTGTGCAGTTAGTACCGGGATTCGGAGGAAAGAGACAAGTATTATTTGAAGCGTCGTTGGGGCAAGGTCGGACTCTCGGGCGGCGTATCGCCCCCGATTGCGCCGCCGCCGCCTCCAACGACGATCTGCTGCAGTGAGTGCTTCTTGGTCACGTTCTTGAACGGTGCTCCCAGCTTTCGGGGGCCTCGAGGCGAAGCAGAGGCCATTCCCGTGGCTGCCTCCATGGCTGCCGTTGATCCAGCAGAGGCCGACGGCGCCAGGCCCATCATGGGCGCAGAATCAATGGAGGCTTGTACCCAACCTGCAAGAAGAGATGTATTGTTAGTTATATTAAATATTCAAGAGAATATCACCTATTCACCTTTGACGGAAGCCCGATTATGATCCAGCAGAGCCGAAGCTAGTGGAGCTGCCGAGCTGCTGCAGGCATTGGACTCCCTTAGAGTCCCCAAAGTGGAGAGCGGCATGGGATTGTAGATGCGGCTGGCAAAGTCCTCGAAGGTGGTGCTTTCCTTGTACCTTGAAGACACGCTGTCCAGCGAACGATTGCGCTCCTCGTAGCTGTTAAATATATAATTAAATTAGCATTTATCCTCCAAGTCTCTCCTGCAAGCACTCACAATTGCTGGTAGAGCGGCAGAGCTGCGCGCTTCGTCCGACTGGCATTGATGGCCGTCGCCCGGATCAGGGTGGCCAGGCAGGCGCCGCTCACCACGCTCTCGTTGGCCAAGGGGCCGAACCAGGGCACCTCGGGCTTCCTGTTGACCGTGACCCGGAACAGACCGTTCCTCAGCGGATAGACCACGATCAGAACGTCGCAGAACTCGGTGGGCAGGATGTCCCGCCGGTAGTCGCGATGGTGTTCGCTCCACACGATGTGCACCTCGTCGTTGCCCAGATGGCGCGTCTTCAGCAGCATGGCCTCCGACGAGTCCGAGGGCATACGCGTGGCCACATGGTAGACCACCTCCAGAAAGGGTGTGGCGTAGTACGGGGCCGTGCCTCCACATCCCTGACGCGGCAATCCGCCCAGGAAGCCGTTGTGCGTCTCCAGATCGATCTCCCAGCCTAAAGCAGAGACGAACATCTCGTAGGTGCTGCTGCCGCTCGTATTCCTGAGGATGCTGCCCTTGTCCTCCTGTCCGGCGGCCACATAAATCACCGCCATCTTGTGGGTTTCCCGGCACTTCTGCAGGTCCACGTTGCGCAGCTCCCGCATCAGCTTCTCGCTCCTCTGCAGCAGGTGCGTCCTCGAGCGCCGCTCCCAGCCGGCCAGGCCCAGGTGCGAGAAGAGCAGCCGGCAGTACTGGAAGGGCATCTCGGTGCGCGTGGGCAGGGAGTCGAAGGAGGCGCTGGCCGAGTGTAGGGACCTCTGGTCCGACTGCTGCTGCAGCGAGGTACTGGAGCTGGCGTGGCGCAAGGCCGGCGAGGGAGCCTGCGCCGAGTGCGTCACGTACTCCTGCTCCAGGAGGCGTTGGTTCAGTATCACCGAGATGGCCTGTGCCTCCTGGTTGCCGCTCAAGGGACTGCTGCTCGGAGCGTTCAGCTGGCTGACAGTGGGAGCCACGCACTCGGGGCTAGTGTGTCCAATGTAGGCCAACATATCGTCCAGTTGGTCCAGATCCGGGGCCATGTCCTTGGCCAGAGGCAGCACGCCCGCCGGCCGGTGACGCAAGGTGTGGCGCGGTGCCTGCAGCTCATGTGCCACCATGGAATCCAGCGGCTGGGAGTGGATAATCTTTGGTGCGGCTCTGGGAGGGGCCTCCTCCGACTTGCGGGGCTCCGAGTACAGAATGGAGGCATCCCAGCAGGCCTTGCCATTGAGATCCCGCATCAGGACCCTCACCTGCTTCTCGGCGGTCACCAGGCCGGCGGTGATTCCTCCGCCCGGCAGCTTCAGCGTGGGCAACTCAATGAAGCTGGCCACCAGGCCGGAGTTGAGCATGAAGAGCTGCATGTTCTGGGCATGCACCACCGAGGGCAGCTCCACGGAGTCGCGCCGAGCGTCCATCTGGCCACCACCAATGTCGTCCTGCTCCTCCACCATGGAACTGAGGCGCGAGGCGCCTATGCCCATGGGAAAGTGACCGATGTGGGTCACCAGGTGCATGGACACCGCCTTGGCGCACAGCCTGATGGCCGTGATGCACTTGTGGATGGTCTCGGAGGTCTGATAGGTGGCCTCCGGCAGACGGCCGTCGCCCTGAAGATCATCGTGGGTTATGTGCATGTCGAAGTCGTCGTCCGCCGTCAGCTTCACCCGTTCGTGGCGAGGAGCTCCGGAGGCCACCTGCAGGAGAACGCGCAGCACCTGGAGCACCAGGGTATCGCCCTGGTCGTTGAACGGGGCCAGCATCAGGGAGGCGGGTATCGCCATGCAGAATTCGCCCAGGCAGAGCATCAGCGATGTCAGGACCACCTTGTCCGAGTCCCGGGGCTTGGTCACGTTCTGGATTTCCAGGGCCTTGCACAGGGCGGTGATGATGAGCTGGGGAACCCGTTCGATGGCCGCCAGCTGGCGACCACGCTCCGCACAGAGCTTCAGCGAGTCCACGGCCACCATGGCAATGGTGTGATGCTTGAACTGCAGCGCCTGGAGCAGCACCTGGAGCACTTCCTTGATGCGCGGATTGAAGACCTGCGTCTCCTTGGGCTGGACGTCCTTGTGGTGCGGCACCGCCTGCTGGAAGAGATGGCTCTTGCCTGAAGCAGAGCTTCCCAGTCGCATGAGCAGCCACTGACCCAGCTGGGAGAGGGCTATGCATCGTGCCCTGGCCGAGGGCTCCCGCCTGGCGCATCTCAGCACAATGTTCAGGATGTGATCCTGCAGGTCCGGGCACTCCATCAGCTCGAACTTCTGCGGCGTGGGCTGCAGCACGGGACGTGGCAGCAGCGAGGACGGATAGCAGAGCAGCGAGCCCAGGAGGGCGGCCACCTCGGCCCTGGGTGTGCTCCTGGTGACCTCCAGGGAGGTCAGGAGGATAGCACTCGCGTGCACCAAGTCCAGCAGGAGGAGCGTGTGCCCGGGAAGCAGCAAGCTCAGCAAGCGGGGTCCCTCCAGGTGCTTAAGGATGGCATAAATCAAGTCCCGATCCTCGCCCGTCAGCAGCTGGTGGAGCGCGTGATAGAACAGAGGCAACTGCTGCTGCATTCCCACCGTCCCGCCTTGGATGGCCAGCGAGCAGAGCAGCTGCAGGGCCCACAGCTTGCCCTTCTTGAAGGATCTGTCCAGCGTGAGGGAGCCGTAGCACCAGGGCGCCACGATCCCCATCGGCGGCACCAGAGTCGGCGGCGGGGGCGTGCTCTGGTTGTCCGTGGATATGCCTTGATTCTGCTTGATCTTGATCAGATTCTGCGTCATCTCCAGCAGGTGCATGAAGACCTGGGCGTGCAGCTCCGGCTTGGGGATGCGGTTCACATCGCCCAGGGCGCCCAGCATGCGCTTCCACATGATGGAGGTGGAATCGGGGTGCCAGCCCTCCGCCGAGCCACCCAAGATGATGCAGCGGCGTCCGGAGACGCTGCCCGAGTTGCTGCCGCTGCCATAGCTCCCCGAGTTGGCATCGTCCAGGCTGGCGTCGATCTGCAGCTGGGCATCCTTGATGGATCCGCCTTCAATGCCACTGCTGGCGGTGGGCGAGGGACTCCTGGAGCCCGCCCCGCTCTCGTTGTCACCCTCCTGATAGCTGTCCGTCTCCTCGGCATCGCCCTTCCTCGCTAGCGAGTCCAGGGACATGGCCCGGCGCAGGTCCTGCGTGTTAATGCGATTCTCTCCCAGGGGCTCCCTCTGGAGCGGCTTGGGCTTGGGCGGAGGGGCCGTCCTACGGCGTCGTATCCTCGCCGAGTTCCTGGCCGCCGAGGCCAAGCTGCCCTCGCTGTAGCTCCTGCTCAGCATGGGCGTGAGTGGCACGGGTCGTGATCCCTGGCCCGTGCCTCCTTGGGATTGCGTGTGCTGGTGATGCGTGCGGTTCGGCTGATGCTGGAGCGGCACCTGCGACGAGGCCTCCTCCGAGCGACTGCTACTCGATTCCGCCAGCGATTCCCGCTGCCGGCTTTGGCTTGAGATTGCTGCCGAGGCTGCATGGCCTCCGTTGGCCGTACTGCTCGTGCTGCCCGATCCCTGCCAGACGCTGCCAATGCGACGCCGCTTCTCGGCCCGACTCTCGGCCACTCGGTCCAGGGGCAGATCCAGCAAGTTGATGCCGTAACTGTAGCGGGAAAAGACCCGCGTCAGCGTCTGTATGGTCTTGTTCCACTCCACGATGAGCTCCTCGCGGTGCGTCAGCGACTGCAGGACGTTGAGGAACTTCTCCCACAGCAGCACATTGACGGGCACCTTGGTGTGCGCTCGTATCCAGGTGACGATCAGGGTCTGGAATATCGCCGAGCCCAGTATTCCGCCCAGAGTTCCGCTCTTGGGTGTGCCGCCACTGGGCGAGGGATGATGATGATTCTGGTGCAACACCACCGAGGTGACCTGCAGCAGCACCAGCAGCAGCTGCTCCCAGGTGCGCGAGTCCATCTCGGTGTTCATCACCATCGTGCGGTACACATTCAGCACCTTCTTGCAGATCTCCGTCTGCTCTTCCAGCGGCGTGGAGCGATAGTTTCGCGAGCGGCCGGGGAAGCAGATGTTCAGGTTGGCGGTGTTCACCAGGAACACGTTGGCCGCATTGGTCACAAACACCTGTGGGCAGGGAGAGGGGATTAGTAAGGGAAAAACCACTCAATGAGAGCCTTGCATACCTGCAGCACATTCTGCCGTCCAGCTCGCACTGCCAGCTGATCCTTGCAGCCCGCAATGGCGCCCACATAGGAGGGAGTGCGCAATCGCTGGCTCCTGGGAGTTCCTCCCGCCGTCGGCACAGGCGGTGGGTCGTCATTCGGTTCCAAGAGGAAGGGCGGCGGCGTTTCGCCCGTCATCCAGTCCCTGTACACAGCGATGGCCGTGCGTATCGCCTCGATCTGCGGCTTGGAGGTGAAGTTCAGCAGGAAGGCCTGCCGATACACCTCGTGGACAAAGTTGATGTTCTCGCGGCTAACGTAGAAGACATCGCGGACGATCAGTCCCTGCTGGTAGCCCTGCAGACGGACATGGTCCACCTCCTCGAGGTGCAGCGTGCAGTCCAGGCGGTGGCTTAGCAAGCGCTCGTGGGTGAATCGCGACACCCAGTTGATGAGGACGACCACGCACGAGGCCATCACCTCCTCCTTCTTGTTGATCGATCGCATCACGGGCAGGTCCAGGCGGGGACTGTAGATGGAGCAGGTGACGTCGAAGCTGGGCGAGAACACGGGCAGGAAGACGTCCATGAAGCGCTGCAGCAGGAAAGCGAAGGCCCGGTGATCCTTCTGGGCGCGATTGTCACGCCACCGCAGGCAGGCCGCCGTGTGCACCATGCTGTTCAGCAGCACCTCCAGGCCATCCCGCGGATCCGGTGGCGCCGACTTCTCGCTGGACGAGGGTGGCAGCAGGGCCACCACCTCCGAGCTCTGCACCGGATGGGAGAAGGCGTTGTCGTGGAACACGGAGGCCATGCCCCCGTCCGCCTTCATGTTGGGATGCGTGAGGAAGTCCGAGGCGCTGAACTCCGTGTCCGGACCCATGACACCCTTCTGCGGCACAATGAGGCCGGGGATCAGGTCCGCGTACATGGCGTGCACATAGCCGGGGGCATTCTCGCCCAGGGTCTGGTACCACAGCAGGAAGTACCGGACACCCTCGCGTCTCAGTTTCGGCGAGTTGCCCAGATGCAGCAGCTTGGCCATGATGCGGCTGAGGGAGTGGCACTGCCACCGGCGAGCCAGCAGCTCCGGCAGCAGGCACAGGATCTTCTCCAGCAGCCATAACGAACCGTCCAGCTCCTCGCGATGCGCCTTGTGAACTGTGTTTGTAGAAATTCCAAAAGTTTCTTAGTTAATTCAAGAAATACACATTAAGGAAGGTAGGTATTCCCGCTTGCACTACGGATGCATTCTGGACAAGCACAAGAGACACAGAGACAGAGAGAGAGATGCATGTGGTGCAGTTCGGAGACAGAGGATGGTCGTGGGACACAAGACACGTGAGATTTTGTATGGCAAACTGAGTTCAAAAGCAAAGTCGAGGGGGAAGAGAAGGAGGAGTAAGAGTGGGAGGTGGTGGAGCAAGTGGAGGCGGATGCAGTTCAATGGTCAATTCAAAAATGTCAATAAGAAACCACATAAACTTACCAATGTGAAACGGAAGTTCTGCCAGTTAGGGGATTTACAAAAACAGAGAGAGAGAGGGAGAAAAGGGGGTAAAATAGAAATAGAAGAGGGTTTTCAATTTAGAATATCTCGTTTTCTTTAAATATACTTTTTCGGGTTCAACTACTATCTCTACAAAAATGGGACAAAGCATAAAGATTAACGAAACCCAAACAAGTCAGGAGACTTAATGCCATCGCCGTTTGCTTTGCTTAATTGGTGAAAATTAAATCTGCTCAAAAGATATGAGCTAATTAACAAAAAAAAAAGCTAATTAAGAAGTCAACGATGGGTAAATACTCTTAGAAACAGATTTAAATATAAATAAAAACAAATATAAATATATAAACTAAAAAAACAGATAAAACAAGTGCTGGGCCCATAACCTGATAAATACCATTCTTTATAACAATCCCAACTTGTTCTTGGTTTATTTTACATTGCATTTTCTTTTATTATTATTCTTTCTGGCCATTAATTTGTTAGAAAAACATAAACAACCTTTAAGGATCGACAAATAAATTAACAAAGTAGAGAAATAATAAAACCTCTGGAAAGGGTATACAAGTGGCCATATCTGACTCAATCTCTGGGCGAGTTTAATTACCTTTTTGCTTTAGATTGGCCTCGGCTTGAATGAAGGTGTCGTAAAGTATAAAATACACATGGCTGTAGTTGGTCTCGAACAGCGACTTGGACTCCTCTAGCTCCACATTATCTGGAAATTAAATGGTAAAAAATAGGTCAGTAAATTGGGTAAAAATAAGTTATCAATATTTAGAGACAATGTGCTCTAAAATGATGATGATAATTCTTTAAAAGCAAACAGAAAGAAGTTGGTAATAACAGGTAAAATAATTAATATATAGACTTTATTCATTTTAAGCCCTGAAGGTAACATCTTTATAGGTAATAATAATATCCAACTACTCCCGAAACAATCACAATCTAATGGCCAAAACTCTGGTCTGGATATGCGGAGCTGGTGGCGTAAAGACCACGCGTCCCTGATCATCCTTGTAGTCGGCATAGTTTTGCCATAGGATGCACTTCATGCCCAGAGCTTCCTTCTGGCGGGCAGAGTAGAAGCTCGTGCAGCTAGCCATCATTAGGGGAAATCCCTGAGTGCGTCCAACTTCCATCAGAGATTGAGCCAGGCGGGCCCCCAAGCCTCTGCCCCTCATGTCAGACTTCACAAAGGTAATGTAAGAGTACAGGATTCTGTCAACGTTGTACTTTTCAAAGATGCTCGCCTTGCTCTCGAGCTCATTTAAATATTTAAAAAGTAAGGCCAGTTCTGGTTGCAATTTCTGCGTCAACTCGCTGCGCATCTTGGTCTGTTCGGGCGTCTTGGCCCCAGCTATGACGAATCCCACGAGGCGTCCAGCATTCGCCTCGTCAAAGGCCACCAGAGAGTTGCCCTGTCCCACTATAGATAGATACATGGCATCGATAATGGCTTCGGTTTCCGGCTGTAAGGTTATCCTCTGGCTCATTAAAATGGGCTCCTCCTTGCGAAAGTCTTCCCTTAATAGAGGCCCCACTATCACGTAGTCGTCCTTGGTCATGGTACGGATGGTGATGCCATTATGGAGTTCTGCCATATTTTTACTCGAGTTGCGAAAGTGCGCCAATCTGTTTTGAGGCTAGAATTTCAAATGCAAAAGCTTTCAGAGGAGACATGTTCCACTTGTATTTGCTTCTTATCATTTCTTAACAATGACTTGGTCCGAGGTCCGAAGCTCTGATGTTTATAGATGATTAAATACTCGGGGGGAATGCACGATATCAGAGTGATGAGTATAAAATGCAGGGATGGAAAGGAAACTGAACTGGAATGCTTTTTTTTCAGTTATGGGTGTTCTTTTTTTGATATGTTCATTTAATAAATATTCCCTTTAAAGGTAATCTGAATAGAGACTATTCGGGCTTTAGACGATTATATTCGGTATCTCCTGAGAATTCCTGGACCTGTCCCATATAACCCTCAAAAATAACTGAAATATTAACAAATCAAAGACCTATTTAGCCAGAAATGTTATAGTTTTTCCCTGTGCATCGGTGATAAGAATTTATCGCCTCGCCGGGGGCAACAACCAAGATAGTGACGCAACGCGCTGTGCGGCGACATCAAGAATCGAGGAGCACCTGTGCAGGTCGCTGATATTTACTATCTGCTGATAACGCTGCAAATCCAATCCGCCAGTCAATATTTCTCTACAGATACAGCCCGCATTGCAAAGAAACCCATTAAAAGTCAAGTTACAAAGAGTCGAAAATAAGAAAAAACACGTTATGATGGGTGCCTCAGCGATCAGCGTTTTGTGATGATTCAGAGGGGGAAAGGCGAGAGATGTGGGGTATTCACTGCCATTGCCGGCTTGCTGTCATCAGCAAAACACACTGCAAAACAGAAGAAAGCTAAACAACGAGTTAAAGGCAAGGTAAGAAACATTTTGAAACCGGTTTTCAACAGAAGGCCGAAACGCAGAGAAGACGAGTCTACTGAGTGCACGGAAAATAAAGATGGTTATTGGTTTCATTACGGTACTCATTTTTAAGAGGTTCTTTTTCTATCCGTTAATAATAATCGTTAATAAATATTTATACTCTTAAGAATAAAGAAAGAGCTCTTTTAGCTTTAGATGTAATGTTCCTATAGGAAAGGAATTAAATCTATAGTTGTTAATACAAGTGCTATATCATTCTTTTTTGAAATATACTATTTTTTCCAGTGTCCTATTGTTGATGAACTGGTTAAAAAACAATTGGGAGCGCGCAGCCATTGGGAAGAATGTCTAAATGTCTAATGCGTGTAATTTGCCAAGGGACAATGGGGCAACGAAACGGCAACAAAAGCGATACGCCAACAACAATGGTGCACCACCGGAGGGTGGCGGCAGTCAGGTGTATTAGTAATTTGTTGAATTGGGCTGGCGGGGGCATAGGCACCTGTTGGAAATCGCTCGACAAGGTGACACAAAAAGAAAGCCACTGGAAACGAGGTGAGGAGAAGGTGGAGAACCAGGAGGAGGAGGTGGGAGATTGCTCATATCTGCGACTCGTACTCGAACCCGTACTTTCTGTACAAAGTTGGTTAATACAGTAGAACTTGTCTAAGCTAATCCTCGAGGAATTATAGTTAAATGGAGAGATATTTAGGCTTTTTATTCAATGTTTGAGACTTTTATGTTGCAAACATTTAAGACCTCATGACACAGGGCACATATTCTCGTTAATTAGAGGCTTCGTTAGAACCTTGAAAGAGACAACTATATGTGTTTCTTGGTTCGGACTTTTTTCGTAATGCGACTACGGTCACACTGATCTAAAAGGTAAACAACAGAAGGAAAAATGTCGAAATTTGCTTTTACCGAGGAAATGACATAGGTTTAAATAGAAAGTGTGCAAGGGAACGAATTTATATGGAACCATACGAGTCCA
>JAEIIF010003926.1:0-10390 GCA_018874455.1 Drosophila trapezifrons
TCGGGAGCGGGGCTGGGCATCGCCGGAGAACTGCAGTAACTGGCTGGAGCTGGAGCTCTCATGCGGAGGCGTGACAGCTGAGGCTTCCTCCTCGCAGGGCGACAGGTGTGACGGCTGCGTCGGCGTGGGAGTGCTCGCTGTGGAGAAAACAAGGAGATAGATTAATAAGAGACTCTCTTGGTGGGTTAACCTTATATCTACGTACGTGTCTCTGCCAGCAGATCCGGCCTACGGTTCATGACGCCACCCACCGAGTCCAGGGCGGGGCGGAAGCTGGTCAGAAGGCTGGCCCGGTCGCTGGGATCGTGCGACCACACATCCTCGTAGTCGCTGATCTTGTCGCTCAGCGCACTCGCACAGTACTGCAGCGGCGGGCTCTCCAAGATGTCAGATTCCTTGTAATGCTGCGACTCCTTGCCAGCTCGAGACTTCCGGGACTTGCCTCCACCGCCACCGCCGGCGCTGCCACTGCTGCCGCTGGGCGTCAGCGGTGTGAGAGGTGAGGCGAGGAGCTTGCGTGTCGGCGGCCAGCGGCCATCGTTGGAGGAGGAGCCCTGCGAGGACAGCGTGTCCTTGCACTCGCCCTCGGGCGACAGACGCTTGGCAAAGGTCTGAAAGGTGCTGGCCTGGCCGTTGAGGAGGGCGTTGAACGGATTACTGGCCGCCGGCGTGGTCACCTCCACAAACTTTCCACTCCCAGTTCCACTCCCGGCGACAGGTGTTGCTCCTAGCCCTGCCCCGGCTCCTACGCCGCCGTTCTCCATGGAAAAGGTGACCGTGGTGGTCACCGTAAAGTTGCCATTCCCATTGCCATTCTGATCCGGCGAATGGGGCTTGGACCATCGTAGCGGCGGTGCCGGCGGCTTGAGATTGAGTGTGTTCGGAGGCTTGGGTCGCTGCGGACGCACTTGATCCACTTCCGGCATGGCCTGGGCCACCTTAAAGGTGCTCAGCTGCTGCTGCTGCTGCTGCTGCTGGGGGTCGCCCAAGGGCAACGGGCAGGAAACCATGGAGCCCGAACCGGAACCTGAGCCAGGGAGATAGTGCTGCCCCGGATTATCCACCGGCGACATGGTCAGTATAACCGAATCCACAGAGTTGGGACTGAGGAGCTGCAAATGCTGGCCGCCGCTGGTCGTGAAGGAGCTCAGGCTGGAGTTCGTGGTATCCGAGGGCGTTCCCGCCTGGCTAAAGAAGCCTAGGAGCTGGCCACTGCCCGTGGGACTGAACAGGCTGCTGCTGTTCCCTGGCAGCGGCGGAGCACCCGTGGGCGCTGGCTTGGCCAGAGCATCGCTGAAGAACGTGGCCGTCCCTAGGCCACTGGTCTCGGTGAGTGACAGCGGCGACTTGGCGTCCAGCAAGTGCTGATCCCGCGACAAAGGGGCCACCGATGGCGTGGGCGGCCCCAGCAGAGCGGGACTGCTGGCGTAGCTCCAGAACTCCTGACCCAACAGGGCCAGCGAGGAGAGCTTCTTCCGGTTGTTGGCCTCCCGCAAGACCCGCGGCAGCATCAGCTGGACGGGCAGCTCATCGCAGCACTGGGCATAGTGGGCAATCAGCGAGGGAATCGAACCAAAGGTGAACCGAGAGCTCTCCAGGCTCAGGACATTGTCGTGCGATTGGATGAGATAGTGTTCGATGTAGGGACCCGTGTCCTGGGGCAGTCGCACCGAAACGGCCATGGTGTTGGGCTGGCTGGAGCCGCGGACTATAAAGGTCTGTAATAAAGGGATAAGAAACAGATATGGGATGAGTCTTAGGGTTTGGAAATAATTTTAAACATTTTTTATATAATGAAAATTCTATAAAAACAGAGGTGGGCACTGAATCTTCAGCTGGGAGCTCTGCTTTGCATTTAAAGGTTGCCTTCCTTACTCAACTTTCCCCTTTATAAAGCTTGCTTGAGGTTAAAATAAATATAAATACTAAAAAAGCAGAGGTGGGCACTGAATCTCTAGCTAGGAGCCTCTATTTTCGCTTTAAAGCCTGCCCTTTTCACTGACTTTTCCCATTTATAAACCTTGCTTAAGTGTTACAAAAGCAGAGGTGGGCACACAAACTCCAGCTGGGAGCCTCTACTTTGCCTTTAAATCCTCCCTTCCTCAATGAATTTTCCCCATTATAAACCTTGCTTGAGGTTAAGATAAATATATTTCTTATATGCAAAAAGTTGTTATCTTTTCTAGAAAGAAAAACCATCAGAATTTCCCTTGACTTGAGAGCTCCGTGTAAATCCTTAAGTGAGTCTTTTTCCTTTGACTGCGCGTTAAATGTTGCGTTCACAATTCGCCCATAAATTCCCACTTATGGATGATAAATCGTCCCTATTTTCCCCGCTCCAGACTCTTCAGTCTCCATCCGCCAACAATGGCTTTTCCTCCTCTTATATTTTCTCCTGGCTTTCGGCTTTCCACTTCTTGTTGTCGGCAAAAACTTTGCAGACGCTGCGACAAATCGCGACGATGGTACAGGGAACCAAGGATCGAAGGAAGGCCGGGGCCGGCTCGTGCATCTTCAGACGCAGACCTGGTCAAGTGTGGCGGCGGACCAAAACTCTGGCCTGCTAATCGCCTGTAAAAACTTTTCATAATGAGCGTTAAAGTTAGGCACAGGGACAAGGGAAACCCCCTTAAAAATGCATTCCTTAATGGCAAATATTTAATTTCTCAAGAAATATGCTAAATACATACTTAAAAAGTTGATTCAGGCATTAAAGAATCACCCTTGCCTTGGATTTCATTATAATTTCCATTCATAATCTTTCTTCAATCAATTATTTTGTCAAGTTCTTCAAGTGTTTTCTCTGGCTTTCCCTCACTTTCTCTGAAAGATTCTCCCTGGCATTGTTGTGTTTGCCTTTCAATTTCATTCTGGCAGGAGCAACCCCAAAGAGCATGCAATTATATACACACAGCAACCACTCTACTCTCTATATGGATATATAATTCTTTTTCTCCTTCAGATTTCAATAAATGCCAACTGGTTGGAGGTTGCAGGATGGAGGAGGATGTTGCACCCCGCGGCGTTGTTTATGATTTCTGTGCGAGTTGCGCACAATTTTTCAATAAACAGTTCACCAGGAAGACGGCAAGTTAGAGAGAAACCCACTCAAAAATCGGGTGGGTTTGTTATTTGTTTTTTTTTTTTAAGCACACACACTTTTTCATTACCAAAAAAAAAAGAAGGTATATAGAGAGAGAGTCTCGCAAACATTTTATCCTGATTTAATAATGCGGTCACAAAGGCGGGCTTGACCATCAAGGAAATGCAATTTATACAAGGCAAAAAAAGGGGGAAAAGGAAAGGGGCTAGAACTCCCCTTGGCACGGACAAAAACGAGCGGAAAAATGCCTTAACAAGCTGAAAGCCAACCGAAAATGCGATGTACCGGGTGGAAAACTCAATAAAAATCAGAAAAGGCAAGGCAAGGCTACTCAGGGAAAGTATAATGCGTCTGAAGGCAGCTGGACATTATAGTAGGGCTTTTGAGAAAGTATATGCTATGATCTTGAATATATTTCAATGTTTTGTATCAAATATAAATGATTTAAAAATTGATTACTCTCTTAAACAAAGTAAAAACTTGGTAAGAATTATAAAAACTTTTACAAGTTTAATTATGAGACTTTACCATTTATGAAAAACTTCAAAAGGTTCTTAATTTTCCAGTCTTTACTGCAAAGTATATAAATAAATTATCTATATTATTAAATTTATTCTTTACAGCTATGCCCCGCACTGTATGTGCCCCGTGTATCCTTTCTCAGGCTGAGTGCCTGCATTTTATTGGCTCGAATTGATAAATTTCATTTGGCTTGTGGCAAACGAACAATAAAAAGGCGTAACAGCCTTGGCAATTGACGACAGATCAGAGTTATATATGCGTCTGCATAAAGTTTAATTTTCTAATAGACGAGACTATATATATATAAATATATAACTGCCGTCTGCATTCTCTATTTTCTATTATATTTTATATGGAGGTTGGGGTAAAAGCCAGACAGGTGGATGTACTGGCAAGTAGGTGGTTGTATGCATGTATGCCACCTTTTTCGGTGCCACATGCACCTGCCACAATGGCTCTTCGTCAGCCATTTCCATTTCCACAGCCACTACCACTTCCATTTCCCCACTTTCCACATCCACTTTCCACTTCCACACTTGCATTCCCATTTGCATAGCCATAGCCATAGCCTTATGGCCATTTGCAGGCTTTTAGCCATCCGTCTGGCGAAATGAGGAAGGCCTAGAAATGCATTTCGTCACTCTCTCCGTAGTTCGTTGACTCAAAAACTGCTAGAAAAACTATGGAAATTGTGGGAGGGCAAGCCTAATCGAGAATCTTCTTTAAATAAATTGTTCTAGGTTGGAGAATTCAAGAATATTTATCAAAGAAATCTATCTAAGAGAAGGTTTACCATAAAAAGGCTAAGCGATAATTAAATCTTTTAAAAACGTTGCCTAAAAGTATACTGTAAACTATATTTTATTATTGTTAAGTATTATTTTATGGGTATTCCTTATAAAATCAATTATTTAATAACTTTTCTAGTACATTCCAATCTCAAGTGCTTTCGCTGTCAACTTAGAATTAAATTTGAAATCTTAAGGGCTTTGAAAACCCTTAAAATTATGCCCAAAAGTATGCTTTGTTTTATTTTTTCACCATACCTCAAAAATACCTTTATTTTTATAAATGAAAATATGAAACTGATAATGTTTAGACAGCTTTTTAATTGATTTCTTAACATAGATGATTTCTATGAAGAATTTACAGTGACAGACATCCTTTGGCGGCCAGGATGCACTGAAGCAGGCATTTCTGTGTGTTGGAAACACGAAAAATGGTAAGGGAATAGAGCTAAGAACGGTGAGTGGAGATTTGGTGTGGACACTTGCATTTCACTTGCACTTTTCCATTCATTTCCACACCAGACTGATGAATGCGGTTTGCATTTCGATTTGTTCAGCTTCTGGTGCTGCTTCTGCTTCCCAACCGCAAAGGGACAGGACATTCGGACAGTCAACGGTTTAATTTCCGTGTTTGTAGCCTTGCTGCCTGCCTTGCCTTGCCCCTTGCCCCTTGCCAGCATTTTCAATTACAAACACGCATTTTGTGGACGCTCCCCTTCCCAGATAATATCGTAAATTTAAACGTTTTTATGGCTCTGACAGACAGAATTGGCAAAAAGGTCATTGCTTTGGGTATTAAATTATGGGTTTTTAGGGTAGAAAATAATACAAAAATAAAGAGATTTCTTATTTTAAATGGAAATATATTATATTTGGGTTATAATAAATATTATTAAAGGGAGAAGCTTAATTTCTGCCACTTTCCCTCAAAATTCAAGGATAAGGACTCTTTTTTAATATTTAATTACATTTTCTATCAAGTTACATATTAATTTTGAAAGGAAACTCACTAGAAAGAGTGTTTTCTTTGCATTTTATTTTATAATCCCAACTTGATAGCATTTATTTTGTTAATAAATTACAATTAAATACAGAAAATGCTAAAATTAGGGTTTAATTTGTTCATATATTAAAATTAATAGAAGAAAACACTAAAATATATGTTTTAAAATGCATTTTCCATCTCCTTTCCCAACAGGTCCTTCTCTGGCCTTCTCGATTTCACTTTCCCTTGCCCATCCTTGCCACTTCCATAGACACTCCTTGCCTCTCTGGTAATCATTTATCTCTTTGCATTTATTTTGCATTTAATTGCATGTAAATTATTGTGCAATGGCCAGCACATGGCACCGAATGTTCGCACCACCTCCTGCCCCAGGTTCCAGCTACCAGATTCCGGGAGGGGAGATTCTGCGATTCCCTGCGGCGTTGCAAATCAGACAGAACATACACACACTCTCGAAAAGACCGATTCGTCGCATTTGCACCCATTTCCGGGTTGCCCCGTTCCCCATTTGGATTCCGAAATCATCATGCTCCTCCTCCTCCAGCCATTGTCACCCTGGGGGGAAGGTAACAACATTTCCGGTCTCCATTTCTCGCCGCGTGCCTTCGGGGCTGCATTTCTCTGCGAAATGTCCGCAGTGTCCCACCTCCGCTTCAGCTTCTGATTTCGGCTCAATCGCCATCTTCACATCCCTGGCCAAGTCACCCCTTTTGGTCCTTCCAGCCTGCCACTGAATGCGGCAACGTGTCGCAGCTGCTGCCTGTCTGTCCTCCCTTTCTGTGTGTTGTGGTTTCGGCCATTGGAATCGAAAGTGCAGCCGTTGCCAAGTGCCACTATGACAACACGGCAACAAAAACAGTATAAATATATTTATTTAAGCTTTTAGTTAACCTTTTACCTAAAATCTTTAACAACAAGCTCTCTTGCAGCAAAGAAAAATGCTAAATATAACTTTAAAATGGTAATCCAAACTAAATACACTTAAATTTTCGCTCAGTGCCTTGACAGGATGTCTGCTTTTTGGTCGTAATCAAGTTTTGGCCCGCAAATAGACTCGTCGTCGCTTGGTTGGATCCGCTCAAGCGCCAAGTCTAGTCTATAATCATCAAATCATGCCTCAAAATGTTATAGGACATGGCCATTCGCCTCTGACTCTTGAATCCTGCATCCTGTTCGCTAAATCCGCAGCCACCCCGAGAGCTGTCTATCAATCATGGCGCCATCAAAATGCTTGACAACAAATCTTGACTGCTTAATGGTCACGGACAACGGCCAAGGAGAGGAGAGGCGGGAGTGGCGCTGCCAAGCCAACTGCAGTCGGGCGGAATGGAGTGCAGCTTCCCTGGGGATCTGTCAGATGGATGGCCAATGAGCTGAGCTCTGAGCACTTAGGGGCACCCAGAACGAAGGCGAGGCAAGTGCAAGTTCCTTATTGCGGCATGCAATGTCCATGGGCCGCTGCTTGAGTGGCAGATTAGGCTGCAATCTCTGGTAGTTATAGCGGAAGGGGCAGGCTTGGTCTCCCAACCTTTTATTCAATTAAAATGCCAAGCCTGGGGGCGAAGGATAAGCTGTCTTTAGAGAAAGAGTGTGTTTCCATGTTAATATAAATGCTTATGTACCAAGTAATTGCATTTATAAATATATATATTCAAGGAAAACTCTCATAAGAATTAAAGAATTCAAGAACGTGGCTTGTTCAGCTCTTCTTGTAATTTCCTAATGACTATTATCGCCCACTCGGGCGTATACTTGATATTAACTAAATATAGAAAAAAGGTTGCCTACTTTTCAGGGTCGCATGCAAATTATTTCGGACCCTGCCAGTGAAATCGAATATGGTATACGGACTATGGTATATATATAATATATAATGACGAACACCCTCCTCCTCCTTGACCTTTGGCCCTTTGCCATTAAGAGGACTGAAAAAGGGAGGATTTTGCGCCGCCTAATGAGTGTCGGCGGTTTTTGCCAGCAAACAGAAAACAAGAGGAGAGTGAAAAGGAACTCTAGAGAACATAAAATAACCAAATTATGCCAAGGCAGGCACAGGAACAGGGACAACTGGTCCTGCCATTATCCAGCTATTCGCTGGTCATTAGGAGTCGGGGGTTGGAGTCGTCGTGGGTGTCGGGTTCATTGCCATATAATAAAAATCTCATATTTTATTCAAATTGGTAATGCGAGACCCACCGCAGCAGCAGCAGCAATGGGAAATGCAAAGTGAAACCATCGCAGCGCCGCGGGATGCGTCCTGACAGGACAAGAGAGAGAGGAAAAGCTTCAGTTTCCCTGTTTTTGGGGTATTTTGCCTCGTCTACATTTGCATTTCGTTTGACATTCAGTGTGCGGCGATTGTCTTTTGTGGAATTGTATTTAAGATTCTTCTTTTATAAGCACACCTCCTTCCTTACCTTTTTCAGTTGTAAAAAACGAATGAATCTATTATATATACATTTTATTATGCTATTTACTTTAGATTCCCTTTATATTTGGTTTATTTTTAAATATTTCTATACTTTCTGGTTTCTTTTTTAACCTTTTTGGCTACTAGCTACCAGAACCTTTATGTTTTTGACTTATTTCTTTCTAGGAATACATTTTATTATGCTATTTACTTTAAATACACTTCATACTTGGTTTATTTTTAAATATTTATATACTTTCTTGTTTCTTTTTTAACCTTTTTAGCTTCTAGCTACCAAAACCTTTAATTGCTTGATTCATTTCTTGGTTTTTTAATTAAATAACTTAAAGTTTTATAGAATAATCCTATTTATTTAGACTTAATTTATTTAAAAACGTTTGTTGCCTTTTATAGATTCTTTAAAGGCTTCTAATATATCAATTTTCAAAGAAAATTCAGTCAAGTTTTTTGTATTTCTCCCTTGGTCAAGCGTGCCTAACTTATTTGCATAGAAAATTGAATTTCCCTTGGCCAGAACCAGGACCAGGGCCAGGGCTCAGGGTTCCCGTCCTTTCGCCCCCTTATTTATGCGTTTTTGTTCTCTCATCCCCGCCCTTGTACCCTCTTTTTGTCAGACACACACACACACACACAAAGACACCTGCCAATGGCCTCTGTAAGCGGCTTTCACTTTACAGTTCAAGAGTCGGCGGCGGCGTCTACGCTTCCCTTAAGCCGATTTCCCTTTATTTCCGCTAGCCTCATGAGCCGCATTCCTCTGTGAGCTTTTCCCCCTCCCAGTTTTCCTACTTGCCTGCTTTCCTACTTGCCTGCATTTCCTACTTGCCTGCATTTCCCTTTCGCTTTCCATCACGGCTGACCTCTCTCTCTTTGCCTCTCAAAGTGCATTAAACTCATTCGCCAAACGGCTTTCAATTATAATTTTTGTTAATAATTCATTAGCACAATGTGTTGCCATCGTTGCCGCCGAAAATGCAGTCAGTCAGGAGCTGTGGCTGCTGCTGCGTTCCCCTTAAAAATAACGTATACGCCATGTGTGACACAATACAATGGGAAGAGAAGGTGGAAAGCTGTCAGAAAAGTTTTCACTTTGGCAGGCGATGAAGGGTCTCTCGCTTATGGCATAAACATTTGTGTTAACCGAGTGTACTCGACATTTCTGTGACAGTTGCCGCAAAATATACTAAAAAGAGAAGCTAATAAATGTGACAGCTTAAATAATTGCATATTTAATCAAATATATTTATTAGTGCAAGCGGAAAGCATTGATTTTAATCCGAAGTGACATTACATATTTAATTTAAAAAGAGATCATTATTTATGGGAGGAACTTGCACAGGAAACTCATTTCAGTTCTTATTTTTCTTTAAAAACATTACAAGTTTAGTATAGTTTGTATAGTAATTAATAGAAAAAATCTAAATTGCCATTTAAAGTGACTTTAAGTCCGTATAAACACATCAATAAATACCACATCCTGTGGCTCCTGTTTTTCCCCTTGCCCCGTGCGGTTGCTAATATCATTTTCGGACACATTCCTCTATTAATGGTAAGGGGAAAATCGAATTGAACTGGACACGGAGCTTGGCTTGGGGGAGTATCCTAACCCATCCTGCAACTGTCTGCTTTCCCTTATCGGGACTCATCATCAGCTGTAGCTATAGCCTGTGCCTGCTGTTGATGGCCATGGGCCACCCGATCCACACCAGAGAGGATCTCATACTCCCCGCCCCCAAGCCCAGGGAGAGGAGAGTTCTCCACTTTCATGGCGATGTGTGCTTGGGTGATAAATAAAAACTGTCTGCGCCTATGTGGCGGCCACTCTCCAGTCCCTGTCCTGCCTGTTTTCATTTTTATTTTATTCGTCTGACTTTTTGCCATGTAAGCTGAGAAGGAAAAACATAAAAAGGGTGACATTGAAACACAGGCCAAGCCAGCAGCAGCTGCCGAAGAGAAAATTCCCAAAGCCGCAGCCGGGGAAAAAAAAAATTCAATTCAACTGTTTGTTCCGTTTTTGGCCATTTAAGCATATCAATGCGGATTGGCCTTAGCTGCAGCTTAACAAGTTCATTTTGGCCATGTTCCTGGCCCTGGCCATGCATTCATAAATCAAACTGATGCCGAAAGGCGTCCCCAAAAAATAGTTCAAGAGTTCGTCGAAACAGCGAAGCAAACAAAGGATTTTTTGGTCAAAGGGATCAAAGGATGTGCGTGTGTGATTCCCCAATCAAACTCATTTCGATGGCGGAAAAATGCGAAAAGAATAAATGAATCGGAAGCGGAAACGCCGAGTGCAATGAATGCAGACGGAATTAATAATGCGAATCCGAATTAAGAACCCAAAATAGAGCGATTTCAGCTGTCAGCGAAGGAAGATTAGTTTTTTGTGACGACAAAATATGGCATATTAATTCATTTTCAGGGATTAAGAAGAAACAAGGAAAGGAAAGGAGGGTTGTAAAATATTTTTACATTTTTATAAACTAAAAAAAAACAAGAAAGGAAGCTAACTTCGGTAAACCGAAGTTTGTATACCCTTG
>JAEIIF010003938.1:0-17383 GCA_018874455.1 Drosophila trapezifrons
TTAATATTGAACGAGAAAGGATGGCTAGTTTTAGCTTAAAGATTTATTCAAATATTTAATACCTGGAAAGGTTCTGGGAATAAAATAAATGTTAAAACATTGAGAAAGGTTTTTTGAGGTACAATATAATTTTAAATATTTCGAAAAAATAACAAAAAGTTTGTAAAATTTTATAATATTTTAAATAATATGTACTATTAATTTTTAAAAGCTTCCATATTGTTCCTATATGCATTATCTTCTTTGAAAAGTGTTTTCCAGAATATGGATCTATGGCGGTTTCTCTATTTTTGAGTAATGCCTCGGAGTACCCTAAGGGACAATGGGATAGTGACTTTATGGAAGATATCAGATGCCTCCCAGCGTAGTTCAGCCTGAAGCTTTTAGAGATGTTCCTCCTTACTTTCTCCCTTCTCCTTCCCCCCTCCCTGTCCCATTTTCAATGAACTGTCCAAGGCAGAGGCAGAGCTGAAAAAATGGCCAACAAGGGAGAGCAGGGCGGAGGACCCCCCTTCTGCCCCCCTTGTGGCAGCGAGTGCAAAAAGGCGCTCAAATGGGGTTGTCAGTATTTAACCCACAGGGGTTGGAGGTGCCGGCTGACTGCGCGAACTCCGCCAGAGTCGGGAGCCACCCGGGGGGGGCAGGGCGAGTTACGAGCTGCTCGCCACATACGAGGACTAACAAGAGGAGACCCCGAGAGCCCCGAGATTAGGTTCACAGGAGCCAGGATGCGCCAGTGGGGGCTGGGGGCAGCCGGCAGAGAGAAAGAGAGGCCCCGCCGAGCAATTGAATTAGGCCCCGCGCGATGGAAGCTGCCAGAGAGAGACATCTAGCGGTGTTAATAAAAGGCAAACACACACGCTTTTTGTTCCCCGACTTGCGACTCTTATGGGGGCAAAAAGTAACGAAAAAAAGCGAAATTCCGATACAGTTAATGATAAGGCAGGCATGCTCCCGAAAGAGATGCAGCTAAGCAATAAGCGAGAAGGCAATACACCGACAGAGGCGTTGCCCAAACGAGTGGCGAGCAAACTTGACGAAACTCGGCGCGAGAGAGAGAGTCCAATTGGACTCGCAACCGAGTGGAAGTGCTCCGGCACCCCAGCAGCATACTGGTATCGTCCATCATCCAATTGTACGTTTGCACTTCGCTCTGGCCTTCCCAGAGGGCGCCACCACCCCGCCTCGCCTCGCCTCCAGGAGAGTGCAAAGAGCGGTGGCCACAATTTGGCCCTTTGGACCTGCAACTTTGCAACTCTGCCACTAAGGCAGCCAGGCAGCCAGCCAGCGACACTTTTCCGCTATCCCCTACATGGGGGGAAGCCCCTGACTGCGCTTGTGGGATGAAAAATGAAGTGCCGGCCGGCGTGGCGTGGCATCCAGTGATTTCTGGCCTTGCGTGCGAATTGCGGCTCTTAAAAATGCTAATTCCGATCGAGACAAAGAGGCCCACACGGCCGGCAAAGGCACAAATCGCACAGCACTGCGAGGTGTCCTCGTGGAGGGGAATTCAATTATGGTTATGACTTCATGTTTTGGCACGAAGTTAGGGTCCGGGACTGATCCAATTAGTGGGGGAATATGGTAATTATATTACGGCAGTCAGCGGGCTTCGGTCGCCAGCGCGGACTCCATTGAGCGTTGATAATGGGTCCGGGGGCCGTTCGTTACGCGATATCGGGGTCAGCGTTGCGTAAGCCAGGAACTAAGCGGCTGAAGTGACACATTTTACTATTGGCCATCATTTCTGGGCCAAGTTAATCTATTAAATATTTATGGCTCGCATTTAATGGCCAGGAAAGTCATCAAAGTCGGGCAAATCAATATAAAAATTCAGTCCGAGCCGGTTTGGGGTAAACCACATTCTAAACCAACCATAAAAGGCGGTTTAATTACCCCGAGAGCCACATCCTTGACTTGCCTCACCTAACCTGAGTTTTTAAATATATTTTAAGCATTTTCAGGCACATCCTGCCATCCATCATCGCCGTATCTGCGTGTCTCCGGCTTATCAGGGCCAGCCACCAATGGAAACGGGGCTTTAAAGCAAACATTTGGCCAAGAACGGCCATTATGGCCAGATAAGAAGCGGCCTTTTGGCAGTGAAATACCCGCGAGATACAAATTAGAACGCACTTTAAGGCCGCCCACCAGCCAGCGAGGAACTCCTGCCGAGCCAAACACTGGTATTTCGGGGAGGAGACTTTAAAGTGGCAAGAACTTGGCAAGGAAAAAGAAAACCAAAAAAAGAAAATCAAAAAGCGAAAAGTTGCGATAAAGAACCTTAACGGTAAACAGTATCTGGCAGATGCGCCCGGCAGCGATCTAATAGGGAAAACGGGTTCTAGTTGGACGAGTGAAACGAGTGGAGTGGAGTCGCCTGGCCTCTCTGAGCGCACCACACTCAACGAAGCTGAGAAGCAGGAGAGCGGGAGAGAGAGCCCCCTTGGTGGTGGGTGTGCTGTGAGCAGCAGCAGCAGCAGTAGTGGTGGTGGTGGTGGTGGCAAATCAGCCAAACGCGTCGAAGGTCTTGCCCCGGTGCGAGCAGGAGCGGCGACTTCCACTCAACGGCAGCCTGCCATTCACTCGCCGCGGGAGCGAGCGGCGCGGCACTATCTCGGCGGTGGTGGTGCGCCTGTGTTCGTGGAATGAGAGAGATTTGTGTGATGTGTCGTTAGGTCGAAACGGTCGAGTCGAGTCGGGTCGGGTCGTGTACCTTTTGCCACGAATGTTTTGCCAGTCAGGCTCTAAAACCGTACGAGACCAGCTGAGATTTCGCTGCTCCGCATGACGCGCGCATTTATCAGATACTTCTTGTACTTGTGCCAGTGCCTGAAAATTTTCCAAGTCTTTTCCACACACCGCGAGTGCCGAGCGGGAAACCGAATCTCAATCTGATCGAAAGAAACGCCAAGTGTTTGCTTGCAGCGGCGTACTGAGAGATGTGCTCTACTTAAAAAAAAATAATTATTTTTGAAATAATTACCAAGTACAAACGCACTTCAAATAAAAATAAAAATAAAAAATAAAATAAAATAATACGAGACGAGCTAGGACTCCGAGTGCAGCGCGAAAGTGTATTCCAGCGATTATAACACGTGTTCCGAGCCGGCCGCCAAAATTATTACGCACAACTCGCTGAGCGTGTACGGTGGCGGCGTCATGTGCGCCTCCCCGTCCACGGCTCCCGGCTTCTTCAACCCGCGCCCCCAGTCCGGCGCCGAGCTGTCCGCCTTCGACCTCGGACTCTCGCGGTCCATGGGCCTGGGCGTCGGCGTCCCGCCGCACGGCGCCTGGCACGAGCCGCACTCCTCCTCGCTGGGCGGCCACCTGCACGCCGCGTCGGCGGGTCCCGGCGGCTCCCTGGCCACCGGGGGCACCACCACCGGCGGCGGCAGTGTCTCCGCCGGCGGGGGCCAGACCACGCCGAGCAGCGTGGCCAGCCAGCAGTCGGCGGTGATCAAGCAGGATCTGTCGGCGAGCCTCAACCAGAGCAACCACCATGGCGGCGGCGGCGGCGGCATCAAGGAGGATCTCTCCAGCCTGCCCAGCTCCAACGGAGGCTCCGCCGGCGGACACCACTCCAGCGGGGGCATCCCCTCCGGCCACAACTCGGACATGCTGCCGCTGATCAAGGGCCACGGCGGCGGCGGCGGCCAGGAGATGCTCACCAGCATCAAGGGCCAGCCCACCGGCTGCGGCAGCTCCACGCCCAGCTCCCAGGCCAACAGCTCCCACTCGCAGAGCAGCAACAGCGGCTCCCAGATCGACAGCAAGCAGAACATCGAGTGCGTCGTCTGCGGGGACAAGAGCTCCGGCAAGCACTACGGCCAGTTTACCTGCGAAGGTGAGTCCATTGATACCTCTAGTAGTCCGGGATGGGATTGGGATTGGGTTGGGATTGGGATGGGACTGGGGAATGACCAGCCAGAAAGTGGCCGCAAGATTCCGCAATAGAAAGCGGACACAAAGCGTGCCTGCCTGCCAGCCGCTGACTTTTGACAGTTTCGTTTGGTGAATTATGGCGGAACGATGAGTTGGCACATACTGGCGGGGATGGCCAGGTGTGGGTGTCTTCATCTCGCTTCCCAGGGCCATGCAAATCTTGGCGGGATCTGAGCAGTGCAGCTGGAATCTCCATACAGCTCCAAATCATGTAGAGATTCTTTTACGAGCAAAAAGTACAACATTTATGATCCCAGAGATAGCTCTGTTACTTTGGCCTTTGGGGCCTTTATAGCCTACCAGCGTTTTTGGTTAATATTTTAATGGGTTTTTATGATTGGAGCTAAGAAAATGATATTTCAAAAGCAAAGTGCTTGTTTTTATTTATTTTTTCATTTGCGTGTAAGGTTTTTTTTACCAAAAAATCCATTAATCTGCTGTAAACAGAGATCTAGGAGGGGTAAATGATTTTTAAAATATTTAATTTTCTACGAAACACTTAAATAAAATCGTAATTAACTTAATACACATTTTCTTATATGAAAAAGAAGCTCTAAGTTTAGTGAGCACATTTTTTAAGTCATATTTAAATCATTTAACAACAAAAATATTGCATATAGAAGACTAGTTGCTTCCTGCCAGGATCTTTCCATGAATTCCTAAGCCCCAGAGCAAGTCACCTTCCCAGAGGCATCATCTCTGCCTCATTTCTCCCGCGGTCAGCGTACCGTTACTCTCCAAGTGGCAGCACGAGAGCTCTTGAAATATATACGGCGAGCTGTGCCCCTCCGGCGACCCGGGCACGCACTGGCACTGGCAGTGCCTCAGTCGCCGCCGCTGCTCGCTTATCGTCAGATAAAAATTATTATCTAAATAAAATACGGGCCGTGCTTTGTCCTAAGCCAAACAATTGTTGTGCAAACATGCAAATTGTGCGGCGGCCACCTTCGCATTGTGTCTCTTCCTCTCCCGAGGGGCAGGGGCAGGGAGAGGAGTTCCGGAGTCTGGGGGCCCGGAGGTGGGCAACTGCACTCGGGGGAAGATAGCGCTGTGGCATTTAGTGCAGCCTGAAGTTGAACTTGTCAGGCTCGTATCTCTTCAAACGTTCTGGCACTGGAGCAGTGGAGTGGGCACAGTGGGGCAGATACAGATACTCCGGGCCAGATTGCTGGATTGCAGATACCCGGCTCGCGGACGGCTCCCACTGTGGCGGGTGTTGTGGCGGGGCTTTGGAGGCGCTGCTATTATTATTAATCACCGAGCATTTTGTACGCATGCGCAACCCACAACAGCAACAATCAGGAGATATGCGGCTCTGTGACCGCCTCGTTGCATTCTGAAGGTGTTTCCCCGCCCCCCTCCGGAGTGGCATGCAGTGTGTGGCATGAGTGCGGGTACGGGTACGAGTATCTCGCGCTCTGCCTGTTGCCTGGCCTGATGATGTTGCCACGATAGCAATCTATTTTGTTCTATGCAATCTCTCTGGCAGCGCCTGAGCTTCGGCTTCGGCTTTGGCCTCAGTCTCTGCCTCGGCTCCGGCCTGGGCTGGGCTTCACTCAAATGCAGGCGAAATAAAACGTAGGAAAAATCATAATAAAGCCCAGCACACAGCCCATATCATTGCTTTCGGTTGTTCTCCTTTTTTGTGCCTTCTTTTGGAAAAATAAAAGTATTTCGCTGAACCCGAGAGCCCGTAATGTGCCTGGCCGCGTCCTTTCAGCTGATTCACTCCGAAGGTGCAGATACTTTCGAGGCTCTTGGCAGGAACGAGTTCTGTGCTGTGTGCTCACTTGTCCGTCCGCCTGTCCAGAGTCCAGGTTCCAGGTTCCAGGGCGAATATGTGAAATTTATGCCAAGACACCCCGCCAGCCCTCGTCGTAGACGAAGACTCGTAGCTGCAAGATTAATTGTAGCTTATGCGTGTTGTCTGTTCCTGTTCCTGTTCCCGATCCCGATCCCGATCCTCCCTTCTGGTGGCAACTTGTTTGATTTCGCGCCCAGCTGTAGCTGAAATTGGGAGGAATCGGTGGGCTTTAAGCAAGACAAGCGTAACCTTTGGCAGACTCGAAAAAGTCACGGTTCGTCGGCGGCTGAAAAATGTGCGCTGATAAAGGCCTTTGATAATATTAATGATGAGGTGCATGGCTCTAATGTACCCCCGGCAGCCTCTCCCCGCTGAATCTCCAATTAATTTGGCTATTTGTCATGGCTATTAGTGGCCCCAAAAGCCGAGATTCCTCGTATCTCTGGCAGCCTGGGCTGCACCATCAATCAGCGGAGAGTCAGAGTGCGCGGAAAATATTAAGAATACATAACTGAGTGTTCCTCGAACCTATTGAATTTCAGATTCCGACAAGAAAACTATCTCAGCGCCCGTGTTAAGGCCTGAATTAGCATAATTTATCTGCCGGAGCGCACATGACAATGACAAATAAATTTTGCGAGAAATTACAGCCAGTACTAAGTACCTGGCGTGCAATTAATTAAAGCAAACATCAGCCGAATCGGGCCAGAGGCGGGGAGAACATAAAGAGTGGTAAAAAATTGCCATCTCAACTAATTGTTAAGCGCCAGCCGAGCCCATTAGCTGCCACAAATAATGTGTGTGAAGTGCAGCCGCCAGGCTCGGATTGTCAACGTCGAGCGGCATAAATAATCCCCAACTCGCCTCGTTCCATTTGCCACATTTTCCGCGAACGAGCTTACATCAAACTCATTTAAATAGATTCCCACGTTCGGCAATTAGGGCCCAGAGTCCCTCTCCGCTCTGAGTAGGAACTTTGGGTCTGGAAATGTCCGAATTTTGGTCAGCAGATGTATCTCCGTATCTCTGCATCTCGGCGGAGGGAGGCCACTCGCTTCCTCCGTCTTCTTCCTTTGCGCAGAATTGTATTCAACATGTGTGGCTTTTTAATTAACTTCATTATGATAAATAAATAAGAGTTGAGGGAGAAGAATAAGAAACTTGAGGGGAAACAAGGCAGATACAATTCAAACTTGTCTCTGAAAATATATTTAGCTGGAAAGTATATAAAATCCAAGAGCTCTTTTAGCTTTGAAAATACAATAAAATATTCGAGAACACATATACCTTTATGGGTGAATAACCATTGATATTTTGCTTAATTTCTTATGGCCTTTGAAATTGTTTATTTCGTGTTCGAGATACTTTTCTGCGTTTCACTTTGCACCTCTTGACAATCTGTTAAATGGCGCTGGGCCGAAATTCGCAGGGGAAACCCATTCCTCCGAGCATTTAACAAAAGCCAAACATAAATCAATTTGCTGTCCGTGATACGAGCCCCTCCGCCCCGGCGAGAGCCGCAAAGTAAATACGAATGCAGAAAATTAACAACGCCCACCGAGCCTTGCAATTTATGAGGCTGCAGCCTGCAGTTTGGGGCCTTTTTCTGGGGCTGGTGGGCGTGGCCCAGCGCCCCCGGCCAGCGGATTTCTTATTTATTAATTAGCAAGAGTCGAAATAAATTCGGGGCTTGTATTAAAATTTGCATTTGCCAGAGAGCGAGAGAGAGAGAGAGGGGGCCAGCCAAGTCAATTGCTGGCCCATAACATTTATCAAATAAATCGCCTTTTGATATAAGCATTTATAACTTCCGTGCAGTTGGCTCTTGATTTACAACTCGGTAGCTCTCCCCAAAGGGGGATAACTTATGGCCGCAATATTTGTTTTGACAAATTTCCATGCCGCCACAGGCTGGAAAATATCACAATACCTACATAGGATGGGATGATGATGATGATGGCATTGCCCAACTCGGCAGCCTGGCGCTGTGTCAACATTAATGAGCTCTCGGCTGAACCCTTCATTAAAGGCGGCCAAAGGAGAATCGGCGAACAAAACTTAATTGTACAGATATTGCGCGAGACAGCGGAAACAAAACAAACAGAAACAGAAACAGAAACAGAAACAACTGCAAGGCCCGGGCAGGCAGACATTGTAATCATTAAAAGCTGGCTTGTACTACAAATCGTTGTACTTAGAAGAAATGTTCGGGCCAATAAAGCAGCTAGCCGGGCCTGAGCCGAGATCCCACCAGACTCCTACCGGGTCTGGGGGCCCCCTTAAAATGAGGCGCAAAAAATTCATCCTGACACGATGCGATTTCGAAATAAAAGAGAGTCTGTGGCTGTGGAGTAAGGAAATCGTGAACTACCGACTTGATCCGCTTTATAATGTAACGGTTTAATTAATTATGTTAAGCTCTCCGTCGCTGCTCGACCGGGATCCCTGGAATGGAGCAGCTCTGGGCTCTGCCGCTGTTGCCACTTCATGCGCAATTTTCGTTTTCAACTAAGTTCGGCTAATCGATCAGGCCCAGCGAGGAGCTGGCTGGCTGCAACTACTGCTGCCTCTACTTTGGGGCACGTTTCGGCGGTCGGCGGTCGCACTTGCAACCTGGCCCAGACCATGGTCTCTGGCCATAACCCCGCTTATCGCTGGGAGTGCATGGCCGGAGAGAGCCCGGACTGCCGCATAACTCCGCATAGCATCAGTTAAATCGGAGGCAAGTACCTTATCTGAGGCGGCGTTCTCTTTCTAGTGCTTTCTGCAACGTGACACATGGAAGATGCAAATGAGGAGCCGGGCCTGGATGGGGCTGGCTGCTCCGATTCCGGATTCCCAGATGGGCATTTGATTTACAGTTGACCCATATTGGGCCATAAACTCCGCGGGGCAGAGGCAGAGGCACCGTCACCGGCACCTGTTCCCGTTCATAATCAGTGCATTTTGTAGAGTCGGCTTCGTGTCTGTCGGCGGGGGCTGTAATTATGTTTCGGTTGTACTCCAGATATTTTGTCTAGCCTCTGGACGGGAGTTGCAGTTGCAGGGGCAGTGGTTGTGGCAGTGGTTGTAGCAGTGGCTGTGGCAGTCGCAGTCGCGGTCTTGGCGCGCTAATTACACTGACTCCGTGTAAGCTTAACATTTAATTATTGCGCCTTTATGACGGCCCTCCTTCTGCCTTCTGCCCGCCGCTCGCTGTGTGCATTAATAATTAGAAAATGAGCCAGAGTCAAGGCGAGGTCTGTGGCTATTGACTTTGACTTGCAGCTTGCAGCGTGGAAGCTTCCTCTGGGCCAGGCGATCAATGACCGCGGCTGGGAGATGGAAAACGGCAAATGGAGAACGGAAAATGGGAAATCCGAATAGTAGTGCCGCCGCAATTGATTGGGCCATCTGCCAGATAGTGGAGAGTGGAGAGTGTATCCCAAAGATTCAGATGCTCGCGAGCAGCGGCTAATTTAACGCTTTAAATTGCGCAGCCAAGCGGCAAGGGGATCTCGTGCGCCGCGGCGCAGATAGATACGAGTAATTTCAGCTCACTTTCAGGAAGTTCAATTAATAAAGCGCTTAGCTTAGCCCGGCTAACTTGGGCTTAGTTCTCGGAGCCCCTTCTAACTGTATTGAACGCTTTATGGCGCGTAGCGCACGCGAGCCTCCGCTCGCCCACCGCCGCCAATTAGGTGAGGCGGTAATTGAAACTACCGCAAAGTTGGCCACTAAAACCGCTCTCAACCATTTAAGCCGAAGCCGTAGAAGCGCCCAGAAGGGGCTGTCCGGAGAGAGGGAGAGAGAGCCAGGACTCTAGGGCTTCCCAGCGCAGTCGGAGCTGCTGCGATCCACCCTTTTTCGGTTATTGATATAACACGATATCCACTCCACCCCGTCGCGGATTTGGTGTACGGTATCTGCGCCTTGTACTCGTATCTTCATCAATAACGACGCGCATCTTTCGCATCGCAGAGCCCGATCCGCTGGGGATCGCCTCCGCCTCCGCCGCCGTTCCGCGAGATACTCAGATACTCGGATGCCCAGATACTCGGAGCTGCAGCTCTAGATAGAGTTGCGATAGGCGCATATGGGCAGTTTGCCTCTGTTGCCAGTTCTTTTATTTACCTCTCTGGGTTCGGGCCAAGTTCCGTCCGTCCGCCTGTCCGCTCCCACAACAGGCGAAGCGCAGCCAGGGGAGAGGGGGAGCGAAAAAGGCAACGGTACGTTTTGGCAGAAATCGTGACTGGATACAATATCGTTATTCGTAGATCATATGGTGTAAAGGCCGGCAGTGTGTGAGTGCGCTGCCTAGATGTGTTCGTAGCTGGCTCTGTGGGTTTGGTCCGTGCAGCCGTTTTGGCCCAAACTGAGGAATACCGAATGCCCTTTGCTCGGGCAAACCGAAATCGAAATCGATCTCCGGGATTGACAGATAAGCGAACCCAAGCCACTGTTGATTCCGTTTACAAATAAGTCCGCTTACTAAGGATTAATTAAAAGCCTCTCTCCCCCTGCTCTGGCCGGGGTGGAGCAAGGATATACAGAGACCCAGGATAAGCTCTCAATTATTACAGCCCCCTCACATTCCTCCAGGGCAGCGCATCTGGCGATCGACTTGGACTTTCGATCGGTTTCAATTTGCGGGCCACGTTTTGTTTCCATTTCGGTGGGAGGCTGAAGCCACACGATCGCAATGGCAAGAGGCATTGAAGATCTTTTATAGCCTGTGATCGCATGCTATATGGACGGGGCCGGGCCGGGCCGGGCTGGGATCGAGTCTGCATAAACGCTCAGTGCTTACATATTTTGTTTGATGATGATTTTACAGCTTAAAACGAATTTTATGAGCATATGCCATTGTTTTGAGTTATTGTGAGAAATCTTTTTCGCTGCGCAGGCCCCGAGGAAAGCCCCAGACAATGCCTCCTCCTATATCTGCAGTACGTAGTATATCGCATATCGTATATATATTCCCCTGCCAGCTGGCGAGGCTCTTTATGCAGAAAATGGGCCCAGGTGATACACATGTTTAGATACGCGTCGGCGACATTAACTCGCCGTGTCGCTGGCTTGTCCTACAACAACACCCAACTGTGGCCCAAAGCACTTAGCCAAGCTGAAGCTGTGGCTGATGCTGATGCTGATGCTGAGCCAGAGCTTGTGGCCAAAAGCAGTGCCCAACGAGCCGTGGCTGATCTGGCCGTCTGCCTTAACAGTAAATTCGTGGCATTCGGGCCGAACTTGAACTTGCTGCCAGTTTTCTTTTATTTTCCTTTTATTTTCGGAAGGGGAATGGATGGCAGCCTAGCAGCCTAGCAGCCAAGATACACTTTGTTAATTGAAAGCCATTAAAGGTAATTTTATGGGAGGCGTTAAGCCATGAAACGTGTAACATGACCATTGACATGGGCATCAGGAACTTGGACGCGGACACGGACGCGCTCTGGTGCTGTGGAGCTTGTGAGGAGTAGGAGTACAAGTGGTCCCTCTGTCACGGGTGCCAGGGAATATGTAGGAGTTAAAGGGTTCTATTGTTGTTTATATATTTTATTAAATTCCCATTTCCTTTCCCTCTCTTGCAGGCTGCAAATCATTCTTCAAGCGCTCCGTGCGACGCAACCTCACATACTCGTGCCGCGGCAGCAGGAACTGCCCCATCGATCAGCACCATCGCAACCAATGTCAATACTGCCGCTTGAAGAAGTGCCTCAAGATGGGCATGCGACGCGAAGGTAAGACTCGCCTGCTAGACAAGCAAATATGTAGAATGTAGAACGACACTCGGCCACCGCTGTGTTCTGGCTGTGGGTCAATTAAAAGTCAAACCCCGAGGCAGCAACAGCAATGGCAAGCAAAATAAATTAAATCAAGCGGCAGAAGAACGGAAGTAGAGCAGCCGCGATGACTAAATGTCACATGCTAGGAATGTGTGGCGAATTGGGTGCGGATCAGTCGAGTTATTTGGGTGGCAGGAACTATGCCAGGGCGGATCAGCGGGGATCAGCGGGGATCAGGCCGCGGGCTCCTCCCCAGCCTCCACGCACGAGAATCGCTCTGCCAGCGAAGACAATTAGGCGGCTTGACCCCGGGGATCAGATGCAAACCCGTTCGATCGCCTGTCCATAATTAAAGCGGGCCTGCACTGAGAGAAATGCCTAGCTGCCCGCTGCCACTGATCAGTTAATCGAATGCAGCCCAATGTGTAACTAATTTGTAAGCAAAGCCAAGCCAAATATTTGGCATACTTGGGTGAGACTCGTTTTCCTGCAGCGACTGTAGAGTGACAGACTGACTGATTGACTCCGCTGGCCAGCCGATAGACTGACTGACTGACTGCCGGACAGACAGTCACAATGGCCAGTTACACTTGTCAGCATTAACAATTAGCGTTGCCAAGATAGAGACAGACGACAGACGACAGACCGCAGTTAGCCGTCCGCTAAGCTGTTATTATTTGCACTAATATTGACAGGTTTTTCGCAAAATGCTAATAGCCAGCAGCAATAGCCGCAATAGCAGCACTGACTACAGATCTCTGGCCGAGCGGCGCACACATCGATTTGGGTTAAGAACGAAAACGTTAATTTATGGCGACTACGGGCAATTAAAATGCAGCTACACCAGCCTCCTCTCAATGCACTTGTAATTAAATGAATATAAACATTTATTTAGTCGCCGACGGATTGTGAAAAGAGCATTTCAAATTTACCTAGGCGACTTTTCGGCTAATGACACAGTCTGGGCCCAGGTCCGATCTACCTGTTGTTGGCCCATTAAGTCCACTATTTCCACTCGAACTTGCCCCACAACTCGTAAACGCAAAAGAGTTCAACACCTTTTGCCACATTCTGGAGCTGGGACCAGCCCAGTTGAGTCACATTTCTTTAATGACAAGTTCTGCGTAAAACTAGTCCCTCCTCGCTATCAAAGCTGAGAAATCGTGAGAAAATCTCAGGTCTGCATAGGAGGTTTCCTTGGGTTTTACCCTCTTTTCACCATTTTTAGCATTCAGAGGCAGAGGGCACGGTACTTAGCTGCGAAGCGGGACAAAGGTGGTGCCTGGAGCGACCCTGGGTCAGGGAATTGTACGGGTTTGGCGCACAAAATGCCTCGAAAAACCTGAAAAAACAACATCAAATCAGTGTTCCGGGTCGCTCTAATTAAATTGCAGTGTCAATTGGTCAAGGGAAGAGTGGGCTGGGGCAGCAGACCAGATTTCGTCCGAAAAAAACGAGTTCTTAGGGGAGGGAAATTGCGTTAAATTATTTTGAATTTATTGTAATTTTTTGAAGGGATTTTCAGCGAGTAAAAACGGGAACTTGCTTGGGAACTGGCCATTCGAAGGGGTTGACCTCTTGCCGGTGAACCCTGACCGCCGGAATTCCGAATTCCACTGGTTGCAGCCAACACCTGCATTCGCCCGACTCGGGGGGCTTGGTCTGAACGCATTTCTGGACACACAATGGCCGGGCTTAGTGGCAGAGACTTGGCCGGATAAGTGGGTCAGCTAAGGTTTTTACACCTCCGCTGGCAACTCCACACCTTGGCGGCCGGCACACACATCCTAGGCACACCTAGAGCTCTGGCGCAATCTGGCCAACGCAATCGGAGCCCTGGGCCAGGCCAATAATTCGAATTGGAATCCGCGAGTGGAACAAAGCAATGGCCAAAAAGTGCACAGACGTTATTATTGATCGCAGCTCATTGTGCTGCAGCTGGAGTGGACCGGGACCGGGAACGGGAACGGGAACGGGAACTGGTCCTACTCGTACTGGACTCTACCTGGCAGATCTCTACCTGGAACAGGCTGGCAGCCCCGGAACGTAACGTCTTTCGGGAGGAAAGCCAAGGCGATGGTGCTTTCGGTCAGTCCGCACAATGGACATATCCGGAAATCCCTTTCTGTCCCGGCTCCGGAGGTGTTTGTTTATTGCCCTGGCGGAGCAATTAAGCCGGGGGTTGCAACCAGTTGACCAGTGTCCAGCCGGGGGAGAAAGCGGGACAGCGACACTTATTTACACAATACATTTGCGTAATTGTCCAGGGGATGAGGAGTAGCCGGACCATCTCCTGCACTTGGTGATCTATGCTATGATGCAAACCGGTCCGCCGGCCAGTGTCCAGCTCCTTATTTATGCGCCTGGGAAAAAACTGTTTGACCGCAGAGAACAGCGAGGAAGCCACGAAAATCAGAAAGGAGACTGTGCCTAAGCCTGTGGTTTTGCCTTAAGATCTGGCGGAGATTACAGCAGCCAGGGGATTGGGTATGGGAACTGGAGTGGGCCCTTGGCCCGAGTTGCCCTCTTGGCTGATTGCTTAATGAATGAATCTCCGCCAGCACGTGCTCAAGTTCCCGCTCCCGCTCACATGTCACTAGCTGCCAACACTTGAGAGCGTGTTCAAGCTGCGCTTAACTTCCAGCAGATATCGGATATCCATATCCACATCCACATCCACTCTTGCGGCCATGTCCCTGTCCGATCCACGTCCATGTCAATGTCTGGGGAATGCCGTTTCCGGGCCCGAGTTCAAAAGGCCTTTCACTTTCCATTTGGCGCTGGCTGCTCGGCAGTTAAGCATTTACATTGTTAATTATAATGTTTATACGGACGGCCCCACTCTCGGCGAGGACCTGTCCTCTGCCTTGCCAGCCTGAGATCCGCAGCTGAGGTATCCGCTGGCTGTGTGTGTGTATCCGCGAGATGCGCTGAAAGTATTTAGTTCCATTTGCATATCTAAGCAGTTGCGACAACACGCACAAAGGGGTTGAAATCGGGCATACCCTGCCCTCTGGGGTGGCGGAAAGTATCTTATGACGATGTCTCGGCCTGCGACAAAGGCAACAACGCAGTTCTTCCCTCTCCGCCCCGGGAGATGCGTCAGAGATCGCAGATACCCAGACATCCAGATATCCAGATTGGACGGGGCTTTGTGTGCCGTGGCAGCTTTGCCAACAGAGCTGAATGCCTCGCATTGTGCCGCGTGTGATGTGGCGGTCAAAATAGGAGCAACAAAAGCAGTTCCTTCCCAGGGATCTGATTTGGGAGAGATCTTAGCAGGGGATTTTATTATTTCAAAGGGATTTAGGTACTACAAGTTCTTCACCTATTTATAGAGAGTATCTCTAAGTAATATATTTAATTTGTTTCCCAAACCAAACTAACTTCGTTCATCCTTCTTCTACTTCCAGCTGTCCAGCGCGGCCGCGTCCCGCCAACGCAGCCCGGGCTGGCCGGCATGCACGGCCAGTACCAGATCGCCAACGGTGACCCCATGGGCATCGCTGGCTTCAACGGGCACTCGTACCTCAGTTCCTACATCTCGCTGCTGCTCCGGGCGGAGCCGTACCCCACGTCCCGCTACGGGCAGTGCATGCAGCCGAACAACATCATGGGCATCGACAACATCTGCGAGCTGGCCGCGCGGCTGCTCTTCTCGGCGGTCGAGTGGGCCAAGAACATCCCCTTCTTCCCGGAGCTGCAGGTGACCGACCAGGTGGCCCTGCTGCGCCTCGTCTGGTCGGAGCTGTTCGTGCTGAACGCCAGCCAGTGCAGCATGCCGCTCCATGTGGCGCCGCTGCTGGCGGCCGCCGGCCTGCACGCCTCCCCGATGGCCGCCGACCGTGTGGTGGCCTTCATGGACCACATCCGCATCTTCCAGGAGCAGGTGGAGAAGCTGAAGGCGCTGCACGTCGACTCCGCGGAGTACTCCTGCCTCAAGGCGATCGTGCTCTTCACCACCGGTAAGTTGCTGGACATCCTCTACAAGGATGTGCCGGCGCTGCTCACCAAGGTTTCAGCACTGCTCGGCAAGGGCAGCTCCCCGGCGACCAACGACGACATTCTCGCCGTGGTGCGCGAGCACCTGGACGAGCTCAATCGCCTCGAGCTGGAGTCGCAGGCGCCGCAGCAGGCGACGCTCCACCTGGCGGCGTTCATGAAGAGCGTGGCCGGCGTCGAGGCTGCAGTGCAGCAGGCGGAGCAGCTGCAGCAGGTCCAGGCCTCTGCCGCTGCTGCGCCGGCTCCCTTGCTGCCCTCCGCTGGCAGCGCCTTCAAGCCCGCCGGCACCGTCCCCGCACCCGCCCCCGGCTCCGGCTCCGAGTTGGACCTTCTGGCCAGCCTGTATGCCCAGGCACAGGCCACGCCCCCGAGCAGCGGCGGCGAGGCCTCCTCCGGGCACAACAACAGCAGCGGGCTGGGCGCCTCGCTTCCTACTCAATCGCAAAGCGGTTCGTCCTCCCGCAACCTAACCGCCTCGCCGCTGAGTAATTCGCTGGCATCCGCTCACGCTCCCGCTCCTGCTGCCCCCACCTCTTCTGTCCCAGCGACAACCGTGTCCTCCTCCTCCTCCTCGCTGGCCGGTGGAGCCTATCAGACGCCCTCGGCTGCGGCGGCGGCGGCAGCCATGTTCCACTACCAGACGCCGCCGCGCGCCGCCTTCGGCTCGGCCTTCGATATGTTCCACCACAGCACGCCCTTCGGAGTGGGGGTGGGAGTGGGTCACGCCCACGCCCTGGCCCACTCGGGCGGCGGGAGCGCGTCCTTCGGCAGCCCCAGCTACAGGTACTCGCCGTATAGCCTGGCCGGCAGTAGATGGCAGTTGTAGGATCTCTCGCCCCTGTACTGACCTGTAAATGTATCCGTATCCGTATCTGTATAGCCGAGGCCAGCCCTTGGACGTTAATTTAGTGCCTACTGCTAGTATCTACCTATTTATTGCCTTACGCTAAGTCTAGTTTAGTTAGTGGTAACTGCTTAGATTCGCCTAGAGAACTTTGCCAAAAACCGAGTACCAAGAATCGATTATGGAGGAGAGGAGAGAAGAGAAAGATAAGAATATATATAAAGCTGTTGCTGTTAAACAAAAATCTAATCCTGGCCTGTGTTTTTACTCGTTATCTGTTACTAATGCTTAATCGCTTGTTGACTAGTTCTAGTTACTTACTTTGGTTTACTAACCCCGTACTATTATTATTTATTTATTATATTTAGTTAACCATTTACTAACCTTGCTTCGTAGCCTTGAACCGCGAGGTCAAGTATATATTTATTGCCTTATTTTACCAAGTGAGATCCTTCTAGTATTTGGTTTAAACAAACTCAATGTTTGTGGCTTAAATTTTATTTATTTTGAAACAATTGTATTTCTATAAAACATTATTTTGCAGGTTTTCAGATTATTTATAATTATTTTATCCCTTTAATCTTGAGTTGAATTACCATATAAAGATTGATGATTTCAATTACTTAAATCTGTTTAAATGGTAATGATGGATTGGTTTTAGTTTCAGTTTAATAGAAATTAAAACTTTTTCATCATTGCACATGTTTCTATAAACTTTAATTCCTAATAATATACATTCAAAGACATTTTAATCTAAACTAAAAAGTATACCATTCTTCAGTATAATGATTAACTAGTTTTACTTTCTTGGAGCTTATCAGAAATTAAAATTATTTAATCGTTTTTCGTTTATAAATAAAATTTAACTATAGTCCGTTCTCTTAAAAAATCTTTCTACATGGTATCAGTATATTTCCTAGACAAATCTAAATTTGAAAATAATAATATTTAATAATATTTAAATAATTAATAAACAAGAAAGGAAGCTAACTTCGGTAAACCGAAGTTTGTATACCCTTGCAG
>JAEIIF010003964.1:0-14408 GCA_018874455.1 Drosophila trapezifrons
TTTTTTGCTTTGAATGCGTACGAATGTCGCGTGCGACATTCTGGAAATGCCCATATACAACTTTCCCCTTCAGCTCAAGTTTTTCTGTTTCTATAAATAATAATAATGACTGTTTTAAAAAATAGCCCGGTTAACTTCCAGCAATAAAAATGACCTTGAACTTCAGTTTTCCCTTTTCCAATTCCAGTTCCAGATATTTGCTCACTTAGCGTTTCCAAGAACTACAGTTCACAATAAATTGCCACATCCTTCCAACATGCGCGTCAGCCAGCTCTCCGTGGAAAATTGCCGGCTTTTCCTAAACAAAAAGATGCCAAAAGGACCTCTTTCTTCAGGTAGCAAAGAAGGGAAACATAAGATCATGTAAAGACGCCATTTTTTATTCAACGAAACATCTGTGGTAACAATATTTTTCGCACACGGCTCTTGTAACTCGAAAATGCGTGTTTGATTCATAGTTTTAAGTTTTAGCTACAATTTTGTACTTAGAAAGATACTTAGTAAGCAGGTATAGATTCCCCTTTCTTTTTTAACATTTAGCCCGGCCCCGGTAAACGAGATCCTATTCCGAATCCGAGTCGGAGTCGTTGTTGCCCTCACCGCGCCCGGCTTGAGTGGGGGGATCGTAGAAATGGAGACTCTTGCGCCAGATCTTAACCAGCCCATCGAAGGCCCGGCGGCTGTACTTTCCGTATTTGTTGGGCGTGCGCGGATGCTCGCGACCGCGCTCCGCCCTCGGCACCATCTCCACATAGCGCTCGTAGGCCGCTGTGTTCTTGCCGTAGTCGATCTGCTTCTGGCGGCGGGCGAGCACGGCGGGATCGGCTTCGGTGTACGAGGACGACGATGAGGTGGAGGATGTGTAGCTGTTGTGGCGGACGCGCTTCTCCTCCTTGTGCCCCTTAAAGTTGCTGTGGCGCGGACGGGGATTATTGCCGCTCTTGTTGCCTGTGGCAGTCGGGGCATCGCCGTTGGCCGAGGAGTTGCTGCTGCTGTTCGGACTGTTTGAGCGGCTGTTCTCGTTGCTGGGCGGCGTCTGCGAATGGCGACGCTTGTACGGCGTCTTCAGCTTCTCCTCCTTGACCAGCCGCTCGAATTTCACCTCGTTGACGCCGTCGATAAACTCGAAGGCCATCTCACGATCTGCTGACTCCTCGGCGGGCTCCAGTTTTACCTCGGCCGGTTCCTTTTTGATCAGGGAACCGCAGCTGGCGGCGCTGCTATTCAAGGAACTGGATGCCTGTGGATCAAACAAACCATTTAATAACAGTTCTGTAAGGATGCTCCATCCTCTGCTTACCTCGTCGCTCTGGCCGAACTCCGCCCGGACCTCCTGGGCCCAACTCTGCATCTGGGGCTTCACATCAATCGAGATGGAAGACGCCGAGGAATTCAGGCTAACCGAGCCCTTTTGCGGCGTGTTGTCCACGGACATCAGTTGGTCCTCGCAGAGCATCTTTGTACTGTGTTGGTGTTGCAAGTGTTCACTGATCAGGAGAATGCTGTCTTCCGCTGCTGGCGAGGATGTTGTTATTTCTGCGATGTTTTGTGCCGGACGACTGCCTTCGCGCGTTTTTTGTTGTGATGCCTGTGAGCCAGGCCAGTGTGGCCAGGTGGTGGCCAGTCTGAAGATGGGCCGAACCCAGTTCTGTAAATATAGAAAACCGCATTACCATATTTCAATTTATTCATTAACGTAATTCTTACCAATAGATAAAACTCCATATTTTGGTAGAGAACATTCCTAAGTTCTTTCTTCAGCTTAGTACGATAAATTCTGTAAATATCCTGCACAGACATCCTTTTTAGCAGAACTTTAAGCTCAAAGTAAGTCATGTGTCGATAAATAAGCTTTTATTTATTAATCATGGCCTGCTTATATTAAAAAAAAAAAATTATTCTTAAGACCTAAAGGCTTAAATTTAGAAATTTTTCAAAAAGGTAGACTTCCCTGATGTGTAAAAGAAAGTACACCTTCATCAGATTGTACAAAATAGCTAACGATACACAAGATTAATGTTTATACATGGGAAGTGGAATTAATAAATTAGTTAAAGTAAAACATTTGTAAAAGGTTAAACTCCGATTCCAATGGAAATAGCTTATATTCTCTCCTTACCTTTCCAACACTTCTTTCCAGCAGGTATTTGCCTGCTTCGGATGTAAGGTCACACTGTCTGCTTATTCGAGTGATTTAGCATTTTTCGGCATAAAGAAAAAATTGAAAATTGAAACGGTGCACAATTGTTGGTTAGTACGCATTAAATTCACCTGCCCACATTATAGACAACTCGATTCGAGGTCCCAGCTGAACATATGTCAATTACACATTTGTAGAACATACCTGTGAGTGGAAACAACGGAGCTGGAAAAATGAGTCTTACATCCGCCGCGGGGATAATCTCCCTACTCGATGAGCCGATGCCGGACTTGAAGGTATTCGCGCTGAAGAAGCTGGACAACATTGTGGACGAGTTCTGGCCGGAGATCTCCGAGTCCATTGAGAAGATCGAGATGCTGCACGAGGACCGCAGCTTCCCGGAGAACAAGCTGGCTGGCATGGTGGCCTCCAAGGTGTTCTATCACCTCGGCTCCTTCGAGGACGCCCTGACCTATGCTCTGGGTGCTGGCGATCTGTTCGATGTGAACGCGCGGAATGAGTACACGGAGACGATCATTGCCAAGTGCATCGATTTCTATATTGCCCAGCGCGTGGAGTTCATTGAGAATCCGAAGGACGCCACCATCGTGGATGAGCGGCTGGAGGGCATTGTGAACCGCATGATTCAGAGGTGCCTGGACGACAACCAGTTCCGTCAGGCCCTGGGCATTGCGCTGGAGACACGCCGCATGGACATCTTCGAGGTGGCCATCATGAAGTCGGACGACGTGCGTGGCATGCTGGCCTACGCCTACAACGTGACCATGTCGCTGATACAGAACCGCGGCTTCCGCAACCAGGTGCTGCGCTGCCTGGTCGGTCTGTACCGCGACCTGGGCGTCCCCGACTACGTCAACATGTGCCAGTGCCTGATCTTCTTGGAAGATCCACTGGCCGTGGCCGAGATGCTGGACACTCTGACCCGCTCCTCCATCGAGACCAACAACCTGATGGCCTACCAGATCGCCTTCGATCTGTACGAGTCCGCCACGCAGGAGTTCCTCGGCAATGTGCTGCAGGCCCTCAAGGACACCGCCCCCATTCCCACCGCCCTGCCCAGCACCTTCAAGCCTCAGGGCACCAGTACCGAGAACGGAGCCAAGTCGGAAGAGGACAAGGCCAAGTCGGAGGAAGATATCACAGAGGAAAAAGAAGGTAGGCCACGTTTTGTCTCGGAATCCTTTGGTTTTGCCTTACGATTTATTGTATTCCCACAGCTGATGTCAAGGTAGAGCGCACCATCGACTCCCTTAACGAGGTGGAGAAGCTGCATCAGAAGAACATCGAGAAACTCATCTCCATCCTTTCTGGCGAGGTGTCCATCGACTTGCAGCTGCAGTTCCTCATCCGCAGCAATCACGCCGATTTGCAGGTTCTGCGCGGCACCAAGGAGGCCGTCCGTGTGTCCATTTGCCACACGGCGACGGTGATTGCCAATGCCTTCATGCACAGCGGCACGACCTCCGATCAGTTCCTGCGCGACAATCTCGATTGGCTTGCCAGGGCAACGAATTGGGCCAAGCTGACAGCCACCGCTTCGCTGGGCGTCATCCACAGGGGCCATGAGAAGGACTCGCTGGCCCTGATGCAGAGCTATCTGCCCAAGGAAGCCGGCCCGAGCTCTGGCTACTCAGAGGGCGGTGCTCTCTACGCTCTGGGCCTGATCCATGCGAATCACGGAGCTAATATCATCGATTACCTCCTGCAACAGCTGAAGGATGCCCAAAATGAGAATGTGCGTCATGGCGGCTGCCTGGGACTGGGTCTCGCCGGCATGGGCACCCATCGCCAGGATCTGTACGAGCAGCTCAAGTTTAATCTCTACCAGGACGATGCCGTCACCGGCGAGGCGGCAGGCATTGCCATGGGCATGGTGATGCTGGGCTCCAAGAACGCCCAGGCCATCGAGGACATGGTGTCGTATGCGCAGGAGACGCAGCACGAGAAGATTCTGCGCGGCCTGGCCGTTGGCATCTCCCTGACTATGTTCTCGCGCCTGGAGGAGGCTGACCCGCTGGTGACCAGCCTGTCCACCGACAAGGATCCCGTCCTGCGTCGCTCGGGCATGTACACCATTGCCATGGCCTACAATGGAACTGGTAGCAATAAGGCCATTCGAAAGCTGCTCCACGTGGCCGTTTCCGACGTGAATGATGATGTGCGTCGCGCTGCCGTCACCGCCATCGGCTTCATCCTGTTCCGCACCCCGGAGCAGTGTCCCTCGGTGGTCAGTCTCCTCGCTGAGTCCTACAATCCGCACGTTCGTTATGGCGCCGCCATGGCGCTGGGCATTGCCTGTGCCGGCACAGGGCTGCGAGAGGCGATTGCGCTCCTGGAGCCCATGGTGAAGTTCGATCCGGTGAACTTTGTGCGTCAGGGCGCCCTGATCGCCTCGGCCATGATCTTGATCCAGCACACGGACCAGAGCTGTCCCAAGACCACCTTCTTCCGCCAACTGTACGCCGAGGTTATAAGCAACAAGCACGAGGACGTTATGGCCAAGTATGGCGCTATTCTGGCTCAGGGTGAGTTGATTTTTGGCTATTTTCTGTATTTATTTACTAATATTTCAAGTCTTCCTTATCATATTGTTGCTATAGAGGCAGTAACACGTTTTGTGTTGATAGAAGCTACTATTTTTTATCAAACTGTCTTGGGTTTAACCGTAAATGCAAAGATAAGATAACTTTACTAACAAATGCCTGCCAATTGTTTTGTTTTTAAGCGCGTAGTCTGCAGTTTTCTTTGAATTTTATAATGATTCATTATGATTTCATAAAAATACATACTACATGATCATGGGGAATCCCCCTGCGCTTATTAAATAGATTCCCCTGATTAAACCCTGTTCATAAATAACCTTTTGCAGGCATCATCGATGCTGGCGGCCGGAATGCCACTCTGTCGCTGCAATCCAGGACGGGACACACCAATCTTCAGGCCGTGGTCGGTATGCTGGCCTTCACCCAGTACTGGTACTGGTTCCCTCTCGCCCACACCCTGTCGCTGGCCTTCACGCCCACCTGCGTCATTGGCCTGAACTCGGACCTGAAGATGCCCAAAATGGAGTACAAGTCGGCGGCCAAGCCATCGCTGTACGCCTACCCCGCTCCGCTGGAGGAGAAGAAGAGCGAGGAGCGCGAGAAGGTGGCCACCGCCGTTCTGTCCATTGCCGCCCGCCAGAAGAGACGCGAGAATGCCGACAAGAAGGAGGACGAGAAGATGGATGTGGACGAGGACAGCAAGGAGGGTCAAGCCTCGGCGGCCAAGAAGGATGAGGAGATGAAGGTCGACGAGAAGCCGGCGACGGAGGAGAAGCCCAAGCCCAAGAAGGAGGAGAAGGAGAAGAAAAAGGAAGAGGACAAGGACAAGGAGGCGACGGCGGCGGCTGGCACCAGCGACAAGGAAAAGGAGAAGGAAAAAGAGAAGGACAAGAAGGAGAAGAAGGAGCCCGAGCCCACCTCCGAGATCCTGCAGAATCCCGCCCGCGTCCTCCGCCAGCAGCTGAAGGTCCTCAGCGTCATCGATGGCCAGTCGTTTGAGCCCCTCAAAGAGGTAACCATTGGCGGCATCATAGTGTTCCAGCACACCGGCAAGGCCGAGGACCAGGAGCTCGTGGAGCCAGTGGCCGCCTTTGGGCCCATGAACGACGAGGAGAAGGAGCCGGAGCCACCAGAGCCCTTCGAGTACATCGAGGACTAAATGGGCATGCTGTTCGTCATTATCTAAGTAAACAAACTGTTCGATTTTTCAACCCCTTGCATACTTTTCACGAGAAAACACAACGCTAACCCCTAATTATAACTCAAATAAAAATATTCATCGTTTATGATGTAAACAAGGCGTGCGTACTTTGCTTTATGGATACCCCGATCTCGAGATTACCTGCGAAGCTTCTGTCGCGAACGCCAGCCTCTCAGACTTATCTTGCCGCAGAGAGCTTTCGATCAGGAGAGATTGTTTCGCCATATGCTGCAAGTTTGCTCCAAACATAAATAACGATTTCACAACGCTGGGCAATCGCTAGGTTCTTGAAATGGTATAATCTTCGGTTTCGCTTTCTCTGGGTCTCTCTCTAGCTCTCTTTGGGCCAAACATGGGCGCAGCTAGGGGGGTTAAAGGGGGAGCTTTAGCCCCAAACATAACCTACACCATAAGCAAGCCTTGTTGCGGTTTACGAAAAGAAAGAGTTGTAAAGAATTTACAAAAGATTGCAGATGTAGAATTACTCTTGAAAAAAGTTTAGAGAAACTGAAAAGCTTAGTAGCTTTTTCTGGGGGAAATAAAGGTGAGAATGGTATAGATTATAGGAATATAAATATATTATAATTATACTATATTCATTTTACTAAATTATCATAATTTAACAAATATATTCTTTTAAAATAAACCATTATTAAATGTTTGCCGAAATACTCGCCATCAGATAACCCCCCATTGGCACGCCTTTGCTTGTTGCCATAGTCTGTATTATGCACAAAATGACGCAAAAAACAAACATTCAACTAGTGAGTGACCAGTACTTTACTTTTTGAGACCCATTTTTAACACCTTCGCCGACGCCGAGCGTTATCAGGGGGATTTAGAAAACAAACATCGTGTCGTTACCGAAATCACAGTTATAAACAATAAAACTGCGACGGGGTGGCAACCCTGCCGCAGCACACACGGTATAAATGCTGAGCAAATGCTCTCTCCCACTCAGTTAAATTTTTTTTGTTACTCCGTGCGGTGCTCTCCGCTGCCGCTTTTTCGAATAAATTATTCGCGTAAATATTAGTAGTGTAATAGCTCCCCCGCCTCCGATAGATAGTGAGTGTTGACAACAAGATTTTCGAATGTTGCTAGTGTGGCTGAGCCAGACGAATGTTAATTAGCTTACATATATAAAAATTACACCCCGAATCACAACGAAACCAGAAATCGCAGCCAGTTCTTTGTGTAGTTTCTCTGCTGGCGGCGCAAGAAACGGTAAATTGCAAGTAACGGTGCAGCACCTGACCTCGACCTACACAACAAATACATAGAAACATCGCATTGATTTGTTGTTGCCGGCTGTGTTTGCTTCATTGATTTTCGCGAAGAAGAGGAAGGAGAGGAGAGAGAGAGAGAGGGAGAGCAGAGAACGAGTGCAGTGCCCCTCGCCTGCGTGCGAGTAACGGTGAATCCCGGACCCCGATCTCCCTAAAAAAAAAATCACACAGCCGTTATGAACCGCACCAGGAGGAAAGTGGTGCGCCCCAAGAATCCCTACACCGAGGCCAACTTTTTCTCACAATGGAGCTTCTGGTGAGTGTAGAAATCCCCATTTCACGCCTTGTACTCGCCCCCTGTTTGCGTTAGTCATGAGCCCCATTATTTACGGTAAATTACAGAGTTTTGCAGCACGTGTTCGGGCCATATTGAGCGAGCATGCCGTATCAGTTTCTGAGCCTTTTATCGGGGTCGCAACTATAATTAGTTGATTCGTATTAGCTTGTCCGGCCGATAAGTGCGCTGAGATAAGAGTGGGCCATTCTAATGAGAAATGGAGCGAACATCCCATTAAATTGGATGCCGCCTTTATTAGATGTCAATGCCTATAGTCACAAGGTTGCACACATCGCTGGATTTATTCCGATCTGATATATAGTATAGGAGCGGTCATAGTCTAACTACTGAGTCGGGCGATAACACCCAGCATTTGAATTGGCGTTCCGTTTGCGATTTACTACAATGTCACATTTACTACAAAGATTGGAATTGGAGTGCCTCCGTTCTCCCCTTTCGGCAGACGGTTCAGTTATGAGCCCCCCACAATTAGACTGAATTGTATTTCATTAACAAAGACTCGAAGATCCCACAGTGGGGACTGTCACATGGCAGATATATTTCACTCATTAATGGCCGGAGTCAAGTCTTTGTTTGGGGTATTCTCACCACTTTACAGTAGGAGTTGTTACATAAAGAGTTATTAAGAAAGGGAATGGAGAGATTTTTTTTTACTTTACTCTTAAAACAGTTTAGTTATAATAATACGATATTAAAATAACCATTTTCCCTCATTTTCTTACTTCAATCTTGGCTCTCAGCACACCTTGTCATTGTAATCTTAAAAAAACATTTATATGGGGCAAATATTATTAAAAATATATGCCTAACCATGTGCCTAACAAGTGCCTTATAGACTTTTCTGTATGAAAATCAGGGTAAGGCTTGCCTTTAGAGATAACCCCGACATTTTATTAAATTATTTTTGACGAGAAAGTAACATTTACGTTAGAAATTACATATATCATATTAGGAGTGCACAGCCCTCTCCCAATCCAGAACCACAACCTTTTCCAGCGAAAACCCAGTCCAACTCCTAGCCAATCCAACATCAGAAAACCTTGACCTTATCCTCTCCTTCCTACCAAAAGCCAACATTATCCATAAAATTTAAATACAATAATACATAATTCTTCCACCCATATATTATCGTTATTATACCCAGGCGAGCTTTTAGTTTTATACGAATTGTTAGCTTTATAAAATAAATAAATAAATAAATACAAATCCTACTAATTTGCTGAAGTTTTCACTGTATGTGCAGCTCTATGTCTGGCCAACTACAAGTGTTTGATTAATATGTAATCAAACACAATGTGTCTGGGTTTTTATTTTCGCAGATCGTGAGTCTGACGAAATTCCCAAGAATATTTCCCTTTGTGTGCAATTCTTTGTCTTCGTTTTATCAGAGGAGTTTCCTATGGCAACAAAAACACACTTCTAGTTAGTTATCTTATTACAAAGACCATACTTAATTAGATCCCAACCAAAGCCCCGGGAAATCATAAAAGATCTTGGGTCTTAGCAACGAGAAAATCTGACCTTGTCTGGCCCGCGCTATCAGGACAATTAAAGGGCTTCCAAGGAACAATTATATAGTCATTATAAATTATTGTGATTACAGGGGGAGTTACTTAAAAGTAGGGAGATACAAGTTTCCGTTTTTGATTTGCAAATAATTGTGCCAAACTTATCACTTATTGTAGTTAGTAGTTATTCGCAAATTACTAATATAATGTGTTAACTATATAAGAAGTCCGAGCTAAGCTCTAATTGGCTTCTCAGAGACTAAACTGAATCCAAACCTGACTTTCTAAACATAAAAAACCAAAGATCTTGTTAAAGACAAGCAGCTCTTTCGAGAGAGAACCACCCAATCCTTCATCAGTATCCGCATATAGACCGATTTGTTAATTCTAGCTTCCACCCACTTATGGGATCAGCTTCCTTAATTATTACGACCTTATATTGTTGCTACATTTATTGTATTTAAGCTATAATCCTTTAATTAACAATAATCTAATAACAAATAATTGAAAACCCTTTTTCAGGTGGATGCGAGATCTGTTCAAGCGCGGGCTCAAGGGTCCCCTGACAGACGAGGAGTTGTACCAGCACAGGAAAACGCTGGACAGCGAAAGGGTGACGAACAAGTTCGCCGACCTGTGGGACGATGAGCTGAAGCGAGATGAGCCCAGCGTGGTGAGGATGATAATGCGGGCATATGGCAAGATATTCCTGCCAATGGGATTGGCCTTCTCCCTGGGCGAGACGGTTTGCAAGTAGGTAGAACTTTGCTTCTGAGCCAGAGATTAGCTGCTAATCCCTTTATGCTTTCTCCTTGCAGATCCTGCATGCCCCTGTTCCTTGGTGGCCTCGTCGGCTACTTTGCCACAAATCAAACGGAGATTACCGAACAGACGGCGTATCTGTACGCCCTGGGGATTGTGATATGCATGCTGGTGCCGGTGCTGTCGTTCCATCCCTTCATCTTCTACATCTTCCAAGTGGGCACCAAGCTGCGACTGGCCCTGTCCGGTCTCATCTATCGCAAGGTCCTGCAGGTCTCCAAGAGCAGCAGCAACGACGGGCTGCGCGGCAGAGCCATCAATATACTGTCCAACGATCTCGGTCGCTTCGATGTGGCACTGTGTTTCCTCCACGACACGTGGAAGGGTCCGATGGAGTCGCTAATCATTGGGTTCCTCATGTACCGAGAGATTGGTATATCCGCTGTGATCGGCGTCTCCTTCATGCTCAGCTTTATTCCGCTGCAGGCGTGGGCGGCCAAGAAGGCCGCATACTATCGCCAGATGACGGCGGAGCGGACGGATCTGCGAGTGAAGCTGATGAACGAGATTATCCAGGGCATCCAGGTGATCAAGATGTACGCGTGGGAGCGTAGCTTCGCTCGCGTCATAGCCGAGGTGCGCCTCAAGGAGGTGAAGGCTATCCGCGGCACTGCCTACATCCATGCTGCCCTCGGCTGCACCTCCATGATATCCCCACTGTCCGTGTTCCTCGCGCTGTGCTCCTACGTTTACCTGGGCGACCCATTGACCGCCCAAAAGGTGTACACCGTCTCGTCGTACTTCAACATGCTCAACGACTCGATGGTGACCTTCTGGCCGATGTCCATTACCTTTATCGCCGAGGCCTTAGTGTCCGCCAGGCGTTGCAAGGAGTTCCTGCTGGATGGCGATAGGGCGGAGGTTCCCATCAACCTGGAGGCCAACCAGCAGACGGCCAAGAACAAGCGCAAGATCACCAAGGAGGATAAGCAGAAGAATGTCGAGCTGAACGGTTCCCTGTTGTCCAACGGCAAGGTGCAGCACAATCGTCTGCGGGACTACGACCCGGAGGCGACGAAGAAGTGCGTGGTGCTCAAGAATGTCTCGGCTTCGTGGGACACGTGCGACGGACACGCCAACTGTGCCATTGAGGAGTTCAGCACGGACATCCAAGACCAAACGCTGGCCGCTGTCGTTGGACCCGTGGGCGCGGGCAAGTCCAGCTTCCTGAACGTTCTGCTCGGCGAGGTGGGCATTGACAAGGGCGAGGCCATGGTCCATGGCAAGGTATCGTACGCCTCCCAGGAGCCCTGGGTCTTTGAGGGCACCATCCGCGACAATATCGTCTTTGTGGAGGATTACAACGAGAGGCGCTACAAGAAGGTGGTGAAGGCCTGTGGCCTGGAGCGTGACATGGAGCTGCAGCCCCGAGGAGACTTGACGGTTGTCGGCGAGCGAGGAGTGAGCCTGAGTGGAGGGCAGAAGGCCAGGGTCAGCCTGGCCAGAGCTGTCTACCGCAAGGCGGATATTTACCTGCTGGACGACCCGCTCTCTGCCGTGGACACGCACGTGGGCAAGCACATCTTTGACCGTTGCATTCGCGACTTTCTGTCCAACAAGATTCGCATTCTGGTCACCCATCAAGTGCAGTACCTGTCCGATGTGGAGCACCTGCTGCTGATGGCCAACGGCAAGATTATGGCCCAGGGCAGCTACCAGGACCTGCAGCGCTCGCGTCAGTTCCAGTTCCTCGAGCAGACGCTGCACGACGAGAGCGGCATCGATACGCACAGCCTGAAGAGTCAGATCTCGCGCAGCGACTCGGAGAAGAGCATGGAGCACCATCAGCAGCTGCTGCAGCCCGGCGAGGAGGTGGAGGAGCTAAACCAGGAGCAACAGTCGGTGGGCGCCATCAAGATGCACGTCTATTCCTCGTACATCAAGGCCCTGGACAGCACCTTCCTGTTGGGCCTCATTGTCTCGCTGTTTGTCTGCGCCCGCGTCATGCTCACCGGCGTGGATTACTTCCTGTCGCGTTGGGTCATCTGGGAGGAGAAGATAGCAGCGAATGGCACTGCCGCCCTGCTGAGCGAGAGTGATCCCATGCCCACCAATGATACGCTGGCCTTGAATGCCACAGACTCACCTATAACGCCTTTGGTTGCCGACAAGATCGAGGCGGGCATTCGTCAGGAGCTCGTCCTCTTCTATGCCACCATACTGGGCGCCACGCTGATTGTGTACCTCATCCGCACCTTTGGCTTCTTCAAGATGTGCCTGCGCATCTCGCTGCACTTGCACGACCGTCTCTTCAGGGGCATCACCCGGGCCAGCATGTACTTCTTCAATACGAACTCCTCGGGTCGCATTCTGAATCGCTTCTCCAAGGATATACGCACTGTGGACACGGATCTGCCGCACACGCTGCTCGATTGCATGGCCTTCATCATCGATGTCTCTGGAGTGGTCATAATCGTGGCCATTGCCAACTACTGGCTCTTGGTTCCCGCTGCCATCATTGGCACAGTTCTGGGAATGATCCGCTACCTCTACGTCAACACCAGCCGGAGTGTCAAGCGAATTGAGTCAATATGTGAGTCCAGGAATCTCTATTTTTAGACCATTTATAACCTACAGCCCTTATCCCTTCCAGCTCGCAGTCCCGTCTTCTCGCTGACGAACCAGACCTTCCAGGGCCTCACCACCATTCGCGCCTTGCAGGCTCAGAGCGCTCTGGAGCTGGAGTTTCATGAGTATCAGAATACCAACACCTCTGCCTGGTTCCTCTTCCTCTCCTGCACGCGTGCCTTTGCCCTGTGGTCGGATCTGCTGTGCATTGCCTACATGGCGGCCGTGACTTTCAGTTTCCTGCTGCTTAAGGATGAGTTTGACAGCGGCGACGTGGGCTTGGCCATCCTGCACTCCACCACGATGACGGGCATGTGCCAGTGGGGCATGCGGCAGACGGCGGAGCTGGAGAACCAAATGACGAGCGTGGAGCGTGTGCTAGAGTATATGGAGCAGCCGCCAGAGGCGCCGCTCGAGACGCCCGACAAGTTCAAGCCCAAGGACAAGGAGTGGCCCAGCAAGGGACGCATCGAGTTTATCAACTTCAAGCTGCGCTACGCGCCCAAGGAGGCACCGGTGCTGAGGGACCTCAACTTCACCATTGAGCCGCGCGAGAAGATCGGCATTGTGGGCCGCACTGGCGCCGGTAAGTCGTCCATCATCCAGTCCATCTTCCGGTTGGCTTGCAACGAGGGCATGATCCGTATCGACGATGTGGACATCGAGCACTTGGGTCTGCACGATCTGCGCAGTCAGATCTCCATTATACCCCAAGATCCGGTTCTGTTTTCGGGCACACTGCGCTACAACTTGGATCCGCTGGACGAGCGTTCAGACGAGGAGATGTGGAAGGCTTTGGGCGACGTGGAGCTGCGCTCCTACGTGTCCACGCTGATTGGCGGACTCAACTGTCGCATGTACGATGGCGGCTCGAACTTTAGCGTGGGCCAGAGGCAGCTCGTCTGCCTGGCGAGAGCTATTCTAAGGCACAACAAGATCCTGATCATGGACGAGGCCACGGCCAACGTTGATCCAGAGTAAGTTGAAGCTCAAATACATCTTTAATGTTAATAATATTAATTTAATTGCAAACCTATCTCTATTTTAGAACCGACAAGTTAATTCAGCAGACTATCCGCTCCAAGTTCGGACACTGCACCGTCCTGACAATAGCCCATCGCCTGCACACTGTGATGGACAGCGATCGAGTGCTGGTGATGGATGCAGGCGAGGCGCGTGAGCTGGGACATCCCTACGAGCTGCTACAGCGATCTGGCGGTTACCTGCGCCAACTGGTGGACAATACGGGAGCGGCCACCGCCTTTGCCCTGCAACAGGCGGCGGAGCAGAGCTACAGCAAGCAGCTGCTGGGAGACGACGACGACACTGCCGCCCAGGATCTGAACATAACGCTGGCGCTGGAGGAGAAGAGCCAGTGACCAACTCTTTGGGGTGTAGAGCATAAGAACTGAAAGTATTATATACATAGCAGGATATGTACTTAAAGCTAACGAATTACCTGTTGCCTTGTACTTACGGAATATACATTTATAAGCTTGTTAATCGCCACGAATTTATGTATATGTATCTGTATCTGTGTCACTATTATGTATCTTGTAAGTTTTGTACTTCAAAGTGTTCAATCGGGAGAGCAAGTTCAATCAAACTATCTAAGACAAGTGTAGTTAATGTAGGTACTTTTTTAAATAAATCCATGTAGCTAATGTAGGATTACATTAAAGCATACTTAAAGATACGTACAATCTCAATAAAGTGCCTGAGAGTTATTCCTAACGAATGTGAACGAACACGAGTCGAGTGTTTCTTAATTAAAGTTCTGAGGCGGTGTTTTCCCTTTGATACTACAAGTTGGTGTAAATATTAACCCCTTAGTGGCCTCACGTTGTCTGGATGGACACTTGGTGTCTCTATGAGTTCCCAGACCTCAAATAGGAAGCCTTTGAGAGTTTTAACCGCTCGCTTATGGTGTTATGACACTTTTAAAAACTTCATTAATGGGAGTTTTCATTAGAAGCTTGACAGCAGCCATAGGATTTTACGTAAGTGCGAGCAAGACG
>JAEIIF010003973.1:0-13814 GCA_018874455.1 Drosophila trapezifrons
TTTCCTGCCACTTCCTCTTCTCCTGCCACTTCCTCTTCTCCTTCCCCTTCCCCTTCCCCTTCCCCTTCTCCTTCCCCTTCTCCCTTCCCCTTCCTCTTCCCCTTCTCCTTCCTCTTTCCCTTTCCCACTCCGCTTCCCTGCCCGCAACTTGTCGCATAATGGCATTTATAATAAACCCTGTCTCCCCTTCTCACTCTGTCTCGTCTTGCGCGCCATTTGGCGTTTGTTATTAAATTTGCATAATTAAGTGCGAAGCTGCGATCCCAAGCGAAAAACCACTCAGAGCCAGAGCCAGAGATGTCCACGGAGATACCCAAGTCGTAGAAGAACTGAAAAAGAGACCAGCTTCTGCGGCTTCCAACAACTAATTGAATTTATTAAAAGAAAACTACAAAACAAAAAGTACGAGAGGAAGCAGTTTAAATGAGCAGCAAGACAGAAAATAAAATAAATTAATAGCCACGGGGACTAGTGTCAAGCAAACAGTGAAAGTTAATCAGAAATCTTATCTAGACTTAATCTCTTTTCAATTTCAAAGGGGAATAAATGCTATAAAACAGAGAAATATTCAAGGAAAATGATTTACTTAATTTCTTTATTGATTTATTTATTCATTAAATTAAGGAATGAACTGGAGACTAAGTTTCCTTTAAGAAATCAGACCAAACTGGTAAAGAAATTTTTAAACCAAGTGTGAGATCTTATTACAGAGAAGATTTAATGAGATGTTCATTATTCTCCATGATCTTGCCATATATGATTAAGACTCCGATTTAATTTTCGGTCTTTATTTTATACATTTCCATTTCGATTTCCATCTACCATTTGCCAATCCCCACTGCATCTGTTTGATTACTTTTCATGTTCATGTGACTGTGCTTTTGGTGGACATTTGACTCCAAGGTCAGCGGCGAAAGCCTCTGCTTCCTTACCAGACCACTCCTTGGAATGGGAATCCCCTACACACTTCCCTCCCCCTCCCCTTTTAAATTCCAGCCAACAACAACTGACTGTTCATTTAATTTTACCCGCGGGGCCTGTGGTTCTGTCATTCCAATATTTTCTAGTTAAAAATGCTCTCCAGCATTTCGGAGACACTGTCCCACGACAAACTAAATCTACGAGGATGCACTATGAATAATTTTGGAGCTTTATATTTATATTATTATTATTATTAACTGAATGAACTAACAAATAAACTGTAAATAAGGAGATCAATTGCAAAACCATTCACAATTAATTCTTTAATAATATGTAAGGTTGAATTTAAAGTTTCTTCCAAGGTCTAAAATGTAGAAACCTTCTTGGAAAATATCGCCCAAAATAGATCTGTCTCTAAGAAGTTATTTTTGCCAGAGGACTTGCTACCGATTGATTGCCAATTTAGGAGATATTTACTTTTTTTTTTGTAAGTGTGCGTTAGTGTGTTGCTGGGTTGACCGACACACACACACACACACACGTACACTTGGCTGGCACAAAACCCACACACAGACAGCCGCAGAGCTGTTGGCGCCATTGGTTTGCCACGCTCTCTCGCACTTTTCCCCTGCCATTTCAGCCATTTCCCTCGCATTTGCTGATGCCACATTAAAGTTTTGGCCCCGTCAACGTCATGCCCTCGCTCTCTCTCTCTCTCTCTCTCGCTTGCCTGCTGTCTCGCTCTTTCCTGTCTCGGTTCTGGGGATGCCTTGGCTGATAAAAAAAAAGAAAGAAAACCAATGGCGAAAAAGTTGATTGCGTAAACTTTCAACTCGGTCCAAAAGCAGCAACAAAGTGGCCGGGGAAAAGCAGCCAACTTTTCCCCAGTTTTCCCGAAGTGCAAGAGTTTTAGTTCCACACACACACACACACATATCGTGCATCGTACATCCTGAGGATGTGTGTGTGTGTGTGTGCGCGCTTGCCTCCATTTTGCATTTTGGCCGCAACTTTTGCGCTGCGTTGCGTGTTGCGAGTGGCCCCAAAAAGCATGCTACACTTTTTGTGCCAAGCAAATTAGCCACGCTCTCACACACACACTCAGGCTAATACACACAGGGAGATAGAGAGATAGAGAAAGAGCCAGCAATAGAAAGAGAAAGATGGCAAGAAAACGCCGCTTGGCACGCGATTTTCCGTGAATTTTCCTTCGGCCACCTCAAGTACTTTTATTCGCCGGAGCATCTCCTTTGTGTATCCTTAGATAAATATACATAAATCCCATTTTGGTAACAAATAGTTGTTTAAGTTGAAGCTTAAGTTTAAGTTCAAGTGCTTAATGCATTTATCGGCACTAAAACCTGGCAGCTCTGTCTCTATAAGCTATAGTAATCTGTGTATTTATCAGAGTTGTGACCAACAAATTACCTTTTCTAGTTAATTGGTAACCTTAAAGGTAAGTAAGGCTTTTTATATCGATTTTTTATTATAATTCAAATTAGCAATCGGGTAAATTCATCTATTTAATCTATCCCTGCTCTGCTCCTCATGAATTTCCGTCCTGTCCTGTATTTAAGGTATTATATATATTACCTCTACAGATTATTATATTAATATTTGTTTGCCATATCAATAGGCTTCGACATCTGTGCGTCTTTTCTGTCAGGGATTAGGCTGCTTCTATATTTTTCCAGTGGCAGCCCAAGCCCCCCCCCCCTCAAGCCAATGCTCACCTGACTGACAATTCACAGGGGCAAAGGGAGAAAGAGGGGGCAATAACTTAATCCAATTTGACTGACCAAAGGCGAAACATGGACGTCGCCTCTACGCCCGCCCCGCCAGCTGTGTCCATTCTTAAATGGCCTTTTACTTAATGCTAAGTGTCATTTGACTGCCACCCTCCTCCCGCCACGCATCCAACATATTTGCCGCCGCCCAAAAAGCACTGGGAACACGCGCTGTTGTCTAATTAAAGCGATTTCGGTTTCGGTCACATGTCGATAATATCGGTAAATAACTTTGTGGCACCTATCCCAGGGAAATATGACAGGGTATGGTAGGGAAGAAGTAAGAATGAAAAAGCCTGGCACTGAGGTGCCTTCAATGGCTGGTCGTTGGATTATAAACACAATCCCTATAAATTACGCAAGAAAAGTGTGGGGCTAAGGGGCTGAGGCAAACGTCTGGGTCGTTGTTCAATCAATTGTCGCCACCTGGCCAGGAGGCCAGGACATGCCCGGAAAGTCAGGTGTTGGTCAGGCGGCGCTGGCCATGGCACTGAAGGCCCTTAAGGCGACCATTGATTTCCATGGAATTTCTGGCAAAGGTCAAAGAAGCACGAAGCCCTCGAGCGTAAGGAATATGTTAAGAAACGGATGGAAGGCAGGGTGAACTCTTTGATATTTCGAATACGTGATTACCCTTATTTTGCCTAAATTCCACCAGGGCGTCTTTTGAGCCTTTTTGAGCCCCTGAATATGCACCAATCTTGATTAGTCACTTGATTCTTTAACGAAGAAGAGAATAACTTTTTGAAAAGAAAATTTCAGCTTTCAAAGCGTGTCATGGTCCGCGTTTTTGTTTGTTTGATTTTTGTGATCGATTCCGGATCTTGAATTAAGTTTTTGTATTTATAACCATAATTAAGATTTCAAATCAAAGTTTAAATTAGGTTTGGGATGGGTTAAACGCTGTCATAAACTGGGTTACATTTCAACTTGCTAAATACCCTATTATCCTCGATAGGTGTGTCGGTATTCCCCCAAGTATTCGCTACCCACTTCCGTTGACATTCCTCGACACTGTGTTTTTTTTGGGGGCGTTGATTGGTGGCTCGATTGTTATGATTACACCTTGCCGTACAACGCGGCGTATGATTAATGTGCTGCAAATATTTCATACCCGGCACACTGGGCCCACCCTCCACCCCACAATGGCCAAGTGACACGAAATCTTTGCACTTGCCTCACCTCTATTGTCAGAAGAGAAGTGTTTATTTAAATTTCGCTTTGCCTTTGTGTTTGCTTTGATTTACTGTTGCGTGCAAAAGTCAGAGCTTGAGTTAGTCCCAAATCCGAGTCCGAGTCCAAGTCCGAGACCGAGACCGAGGTCCGTGTCAACGGTCCTCGGAACAGGAGCTACCTTTTCGGCCAGGTCAGTGTGGATTAATATTGTTATGGCTGTTTGGTTTGCTTTTTCCCACTCTTGCATCTCCTTTTTTCTTCTTTTATAGTCTTATATTTTTTTTAGCATGGCACTCGCCACTTTGACCTTCCCGCGATGGCATGGCAAGTGGAGGGCAGGCCGCGCGGACTTAAAGCTGGGTAATGGGGTGCACTCGCGCATTTCCGGCCACCGAAAAAAAATAAGGAAAAAAGAAACACAACAAAAAAACGGGTCAAAGACGCAGCCCCAACACAGCAACAGCAACAGCAACAGCAATGAAAGCAGGCAGCAAACAACGCGAAAAGTTAAGTGTCGCAAACTGAAAACGCAAGCAAAGCAAGGCAAACGATGGCTGGGAAAAGCAGGGAAAAAAGGTAACAAATGAGAGCGAGTTTCCCCTGGACGACGAAAAAGAAATCAATAAATGTAATGGCAAGCAAAGCCCCGCCCCCCTTTCACACAGACCGCCTCCCGTGGCGGCGGCAAAAACGTTAATTTACACGAACCAGCGACAATAACAAAAACCGAGCAGCAATACAGACGGAGCGAAAAAACAAACAATGGCAACGGCAACGACAACGAAAACGAAATGAAAAATGAAAATCAATAATAAACCCACTGACATCGAAGAGGGAAATGGCGCCCGAGCAGGGACGCCGGAATGGTAAGAGCGGTTTGGCTGGCGCCCCAAAGCAGGGCGGGCGGGAAGGTAATGCGGGGGCAGCAGACAATGATTGTACATAATTGCAATTGTTCAACGATTGGCCTGCGTGCGGGCGTTTCCCACTGCGGCTTGTTGCATGCCACAGCAACCTCGCTTCCACACAAATTAGTGAATGTGTGTGTGTTTGTCCTTCTGTCCGCTCTGTCCTGACTCTGTCACTCTGTGTGTGCGTAGGTGTTTCTGTGGGATTATGCTGATTTTCGGATGACAGTTGCCGTGCGCATCCATGTGCGTCACTGGCTCGCCATTGGAGGAAGTCCAGCTCCAAATGGGTTAATCTCAATTTTAACCAGGCCATTATTATCCCGTTACTTTCGAGGAAATTCGTGTTTTCCATTACTGTCAGTCGTTGCCATTTGTTTTCCACATTACTGTCAAGGCTTTTTAATTTGAATGTCACTGGTCAGGATCAGGATCAAGGCCTTAAATATTATTTTACATATAATCTGCATTAAGGAATGTTAACATGGTTCACTGAACACATCAGGATTATGGCCTTGACCGTCCGTAACATTGAAATATTTTTCGGAATATTATTATAATATGCAAATTAGACGTCCAAAGACCAGTAATCATATCATGATTTCTTTGTTTACTGATAATATTTTCACTTGTTTATTGAAATTTCCCGATGACCTAGCAATTTATGTTCTATTAGCTTGACGACTTTTTAATGTTCGTGTCGCATGTCAGAAAATAATTATGTCCTGGCATGTTAATCAAATGACATTTCTCTTATTTGCGCAAATATTTGCATTTTAAATAAAGGTTTATCTGTGGTTCCTAAAGGCTTACTTCGACGTCAGTCAGAACCTTTTAAGCAATCTGGGTTCTATCATATTCAGAGTGCCTTAGGTAATTCTTTCACCTTCGCAGTGAGAGTTTCATTCCTTTTCGTCTACTTTTTTCACTGTGGCCCTTAGCTTGCTGATTCATCGCATATTCGGTTATCATTTATCCATTGGAGGCCCAACGGCTCTGACCTGGGCAAACATTCATCCATCCATCCATCCCCAGCTAGGCCGTGATGGATATCGCACGCACGTGTTTTCTTTTGTGGGCCACGCGGCGTATGCGTAATCAATTGTCAACAGGCAGGCAAAACACTCACGAGAATGGATGCACAGGGAAAAAATTGTAGTTTTGTAATGATAAATGTATCTTATTTTATACTCTATTTTTATTACATTTAAGAGAGATCAATAAAATATTGTCTAAAAATATCCAAACCCAAGATTTCAACTGTATTTGCCTTAATATATTTTTTCAGTGTTTGGGAAGTAAATGGAGAACTCAGGCAACTTCAAAGCCCAACGATGGGTGGCCACTTTGGCCACTTTTCCTGCGTCTGCTCCGGCTCCGGCTCCTTCTGTTGTTGTTGCTAATGCTGTTTGGCTTGCTGACGAAGATCAAACAGCCACGCCAAGTGTCGGGCTGCGCGGGCTCCTGGGAGGGGGCAGAGGTCATGCCAAATGGGCGGGGGCCAAAGTTCAGGCAGGAGGAGGAGCAATGTGCACTCGAGATAAACGTGCGAGGCAAACCGCAAAAGTGACAAACCCAAAAAAGGCAAACACACAGTGTTAGTAGCTGGCAAAGGAAAAAATAACGAGGAAAAAGAAAAACACCAGCAGCAGAAGCAGAAGCAGAGGCAGAAACAGAAACAGAAACAAGGGCAAAGTTGTTTGTCTCCTTCCTTCATTTCGCCCCGATAAACCACTGAAAAATGCTTGCCATCGGACTAGGCGGGATTTTTGTGGATTTTGTGTGTGGTTTTCTTTTTATTTAATTTTTCCCTTCTATTTTTTAGCTGTAAACTGGACTTGGCCGTTCAATTTTAATGAGTTTGTCGGCAGACAAGCACGAAATTTGCCTATTTGCAACTTGTGGACAAATCGAACAGGCCGCAGCAAAGGGGTTTTTGCTGTTGCTGCCGCCTGCTCCCGAGGCGTGAGCCGTAAAGTCAACTAATTAAAAAATCTGCCTAAGCCAGTGGCTCTCTCTTTTTGGGCAGTGTCTTTGGTCAGTTTATCGCCAACGTGGCCAGAAAATTCGCAGCCCAAACAAACACAGCAGCAGTACGGAATGGCCCATCGTGTCCGTGTCCGTGTCCTTTTCCCCATTCCCTTAGGCTTGATGGATATCCTTCGGCGGGGCCCTTAGGGGTTTGTTTGCTGTGGAATAATCTAATGAAGCGTAAACTAAGCCAACGAGAAATCACACCATTTTAGAGTCAAAAGTGTAAATTTAATTTTCGGAACATAACGAAAATATTAAATTCCAAAGAGCGTAAGAGAAGGGAGATGAATATCTCTATTATATATACTTTTTAATTGGAATTTTGAGAGCTAGCTCTAAGGTAATGAATATATATATATTCATGCTTGTATCAGCGGCAGTTACAGGACATTCGGTAATAAATTCATTTCAATTGGGGACACAAAACGAATACAAAATAATACGTATATATAGAGAGAGAGAGAGGGGCGTGGAATAGGCCTCAAAAAGGGGCCAAAGTGTTCTAGAATAATGTATTATTAATACGAGGCAATATATTCAATTCAAAATCGATGGTGGCGGCCTGGGAAATGGGACAAACTCAAGGGCTAAGAGAAAATAAGGTTAAGTATAAGCAGACAGTGCTGGTATCGTGCAGACATCCACGCATTTTCCGTGTCTACAAAGTTGCCCGCTGCCACTATACCCTCTACCTACTATACCCTCTACCCACTATACCCTGCCGATACACAGATATATATATAATGTATATATATGCCATATATCTTTTTTTTCCTCCCTGCACCACTTCAACTTCAATCTGCGAGTCTCTGCCCGCTTTTATTTGTGCTTGGCATGGAAATCGCATTAGAATCTATTGCTTCACCTGACGACCCATTTCCCTCAGCCATTTGCATTCCGCCTTAATATGCCGCACTTACGGAGGACTCAGGACCCGGGACCCGCCTCCCTCCCGCGTGCATTTCCTTTATGGCATTTTACGCTCGCCTGCCCTCACCTTTGCCTGAATTTGTATCTGAATTTGTATCTGTATCTGAGGCTGTATCTATCCCTGTCTCTGTCCCCTGTACCTGTATCTGTGTCTGCCTCTGTCCGTTTTTTTCCCCCTCCTTTGCAGGCTCAGGTCAGAGTTTTTGCTCTCCTAAAAGCCGGTCTGCTCACTCGTACTTTTCCCTTCGCTTGTCCTGCCAACGGAGAAATCCTTTTGGAAAAGGCTTTACGTCTGCCGGTCTCGGTAATCCGCTTTCGACGTTTCGAACGTAGGAGCACGTGGAAAATCAGAGGGGAAAACTATGCCTGCTGTCAGGCCTACCTACCTAAATCTATTGATGGCTCCTTTGCGGGATCGCAATCGGAGCTCAAGTGGGTGGCAGCGCGGGGAAAGCATAAGGAAGCCCCAATAATATTCCATTTTATTTCTCCTAATTGGGTCGCTGATGGAGCTTAAAACGAGCGCCACTAGGCGACACAAATTGAATGGCAAAAATGTAAATCAAGTGAACTATAATACCCAGTGCCCTTTCACAAACTTACTTCCCAGAGTGCGTGGCTCTTAAATGAAGTATTGTTTTGAATGAAGTCTTATTTTTCTTACTTCCATATACACGTAATTAGTCACTGATCTTCCTGGGGTCTCCATTGTGCCCTCATTTCTCCATTGTCTCTCTCCCAATGGCTTTTGCCTCTGCCTTTTTGGCTCCCAGCTGCGTCGCTTTTCCGGGCTTCCTGTGGCCATGATTAAGGGCCGTTGTCCGGAATACTTTTCGGCCATTTTGCATTGCCTGGACGGTCAGTTGGAGTGCATCATCAATTGTGCCGCCATTTGTGTCGCTCTCCCCGGATTCTCTCCGTTCTCGTTCCGGGTTCCCCTCCCTTGCAACTAATGAGGTCCTCTTATAGCTGGGACTTTGTTAATTATCTTATAGTTGCCGCTGTTCGCTGGATAGCTCCTGTTTATGGCTGCATGTGTTGCTGATGATTGTCCTTGCTGATGGTTGTTATTGCTGATGGCTGTTGTTGTTGCTGTTCGGAATGTTTTTGGTCTGGGTTTTTGGCAACTCGAGTTGCTTCGACAACCGCTTATGGGCTTCTGTGTGTGTGCCTGGAAGCCTGGAAGCTAAAGCTAGTCCCCACTTAACCAGCTGGCAATCCGATTTAAGTCCGACAGCCGTCAGTCTCCCGTTGCCGTCTCCGTCTCCGTTTTCAATTTTCCATTTCGCAGAACCTGACCGCAATTGGCCCACCTAATTGAAAGTGTTGCCATTGACCGCAGGCCAAAAAGGGATTTCAATGCCAGGACTTTGAATTGCACAGCAGCACCTGCCACCCTCGTCTCCTCTCCTCCCCAGTTTCCAATTTCCACAGTAAAACAATTCGATTTCGCAGAACAGAGCAGAAAGGACACAGCGGACAGAACGGACAGAGCGGACAGAACGGACATTTCTCGGTCACACGTGCGTGTGTGAGCCACGTTGGCATTGCTCTATTTATGGCTCATTTTCCCAGCACTTCTCACTCCGCACTACCCACGACGGACTCTACGGGAGCCCAGCATCCTGTTCACGTTGACAACTTAACGGAAAATTCATTTCACACTTTCCCAGACAGCAAAAGGTTACCCCCCTTTCCCCTTTCCCTTTTCCCGCTATCCCATTCCATTTTCGCTTTCCCCCCCATCCGATAATTGTGTGGCAGGCGAAAAATGCCGATTGCAAACGGGGAATCGATTATGCGTTGCATCGAAATGTTGCCATTAAAAGGTTAAAGGTCGTGCAGAATGGAATTTTTTGGTAAATTTCGTAGCAGATTCCCACGAGGAATTCACTACAAGGATGGCTTTATGGCGTTAAAAGGGTAACATAAAGAGAGAAGGGCTTCCTTTTTACATATATCGATAACAGTTTTTGTAAATAATAATGATATTACATATATATCGGTGGGTTAACTGAAATGATAACGATAATTCATAGATATCCGTGGGATAAGTGAAACAATAACAATAATACATATATATCGGTGTCTAGAATTATATATTTTGAAAATAGCTATGAAAGATCTTTGAAGGAGCATGGCATCTCCTTTTTCACTACTTAATGCGCTGAAAGGGTGACGACTCATCGTGTTTCAAGGACATTTCAGCTTAAATTTCTGTTCCTTTTCGAGGGCAACAAAATTCTAGGAAGAAGATATGGAGATGCTTGAAATACTCACGCTGCGAGTTGGAGCGCCGGATGATGTTCTCGAGGAATGTGTTCTGCGGCGCAACCAGTCCACGTCGTCCGCCAGGCATTTTGCCGCCTACACCAATCCTTGCCTGCTTCTGTCGCTCCGGCTCCCGCACCTGTTCCTTGTCCTGTTCCTGTTCCTGGTTTCGTTCCTGGTTTTCTGCTATCCCGGTGCTCTTCCACTTCCGCTGACAGCTGAGTTGCTCTGACAACTGACAGGTGGTGACGGATGACACTTGTCAGTTGATGAATAGATGGCCGGTGGAGGAACTCCTGGTTGCTGGTATTGGTTTCCGGTTTCCGGTTTTGGGGTTACTGGCTCCTGCTTGCGCAGTTTGTTCGCTGGATCCAGATCAGTTTTCAGACCCAGATCCCTTTACCAGAACCGATCTCGTGCTCCTTTGAACCGGGGATCTAGCTCATTCGAATTCCGCAGCGGGGACGCCGCTACCCCGAGCGTCCGTCATTTTGATGTCGTCTCACTCTGGCTTCTCTCTCCTTCCTTTGCTCTTACTCACTCACTCCCTCTCTCCTTCGTGCTCTCTCTCTCTCTTGCTCTCACTCACACACTCAGTCAGTCACGCACACTGAGAGAAAATCGCTTCGATGCTGATGACCACTTGACCATTCACACAGTCTTATCGGTTGCATATGGCACTGTAAGGGAAAGAGAGACAAGAACAGGTTATTAGAAAGAGAGGTAAACAGATATACTTAAGGAGAGAACATGTATTAAAATATCCCAATAATTCCCAACTAGTTAAGGCAATAACTTGCATGTAAGGAACAAACTTTAAAGAATTCAGTTGAAAAAGCTAACAATTAATATAAAATATATTCTTTGTTAATTTAAATCTTCTCACTGTGAAAATTGTACTAAAGCTTGGCCTAATTAATTAATATGTCTGAAAGAATTAACAAAAGTTCAATAAAAACGTATTAAACTTCAATTAATTTGTAAGTAAAGTGGTACAAGGCCAAGTTCTACTGTTTCCTCACCTTAAATTTCCACCCAATTGCATTTAATCGAAAACGTTTGCCATTTGGCAAATAAATACAGAGAAGAGTAGATACAAGGCTTAATTTAAGTTAAAACAACATCGAAGCCTTGCATACTTGCATGAACTTTGACAAAGGTTAATCACTCACTTAATCTCTTTGACATTGCATTTTAAATTTGAGAAGGTGACAAAAAAAATGATAAATGGCACAAATCAATACTCGGCTTAAATCGTAGGTATTATCGTGACAAATCCAATCAATTTGCAGCTGCAGAAAACATTAAGACCTAATTACAGGGAGACACAAAAAAATGGGTTGAATATTTAAGACCTATTTGATAATGCAATTAGGCCTCAAATAGTTCCGATGACAAATTAATGACAGAGTTCTTCGAGGCAACTAATTGAAACGCGTCAGCGTTTTAGGCAAATCAATTAAATAGAACAATTTTCGATTAGAGATTCCAAGGCCATCGTCGTCATCTTGTCGTTACTTCGACCGCACATCCAATGCAAATTTGCTGTCAGGTCGCATTAATAATAAATGCACTTTGTGCAAATTTGAATTTGGTAACATTAAGTATACGCAACGTGCGCGCTGCAACGTGCCATGCTCCTCCTCTGCCTTGTCGGCACATTGATTTGTGCATTTGTGTGCAGAAGTTGTGGAAAATTTGCGCAAGTTTCGCAATTAATTATGAAATTCGAGAGGCAGACAACGTGGCGTATGCGTAATTCAGCGAGGGGCAAGGCGGGTGAGGAGTTCATCTCGTGTTATATGTGCAATACAATCAAGTTCCAGATAATTGCCATAACTCGCACATAACGCACATTGGGTAACAAAGCTCCAATCCTGATTAAGTGCACCCTAACGAGCAGGAGCAGGAGCACGAGCAGGAGCACGAGCAGGAGGAGGAGGTACCGAGTTGACCTGCCTTCAATTAGCCGCCTCAATTACGCAACTCGATTAGCCAATTATCAGGGGCCAGCAGTAGTCGGAATGGGGCCACAATAAAATCCAGGCGAGAAGGAATAACAGCCGCCTCTTCATCCTCATCACCATCACCATCTCCGTCCTGTGGCCGTGCCAGTGCAGCAGCTACAAATTGACTAATTAAAGAAGACAGCCGAACAAACTTGGCAGCAAAGTTGATTCACTTGTCCAACACGCACTAATTACAAAGTGCAGGAAGTTCACCCAGGTCCCAGGTCCTAGGTCCTAGGTCCTAGCTCCAAAGGGGCTCAGACACAGACGCCGACTGAGAGCAGTGACAGGCAGGAACAGGCTCATTAGGATCGGATTGAGCAGTGACGACGAGCAGCGACGAGTCAACACAAGGAGCTGAACTGAAACACGAGGATTATGAATAGCTGGGAATCAAGCAAGCAGCAGGAAAGGAACAATCAACGATGGGAATTCCAAGAAGCACCGCGGCTTATATAAACATCATCAAGAGCAGCCGGAGCCGCTGAGCTGCTGCAAAGTCCCCTGCATGAGGCACAGACTACTTAGTTGATATGGCAACTAAATTATATTTAAATATCAACTATTATATGAAGATGACATGAGTTTAAAGGCTGCATTTAAAGATAAAGTCTAAGTCTTTATAATAGGACTGCTACCTTCCTTTGAAATACTAAATATCCTTCCTCAAAACAAATGTCACAAGTCCTCGGCCATTAGTTCCAACATTTTTGACTATATTTCCCCATTTGTAGATAGTTTTTGAAATGTAATTACCTCTCAACTCCCAGCTCCACTAGTCACTAGTCAGGATGGCTTTACTATGGTAATTCCCGGCTAAAACCCCCGTGGAAATGGATTTCGCTGGGGTCCCCCCTTTGACACTAAGCCTCTGCGCTTTTGCTGCTGCTGGTGTTTCTGCTTTTTCCAATGTAGATGTTGCTCCTGCTGCTGTTGTTTCTGCTTTTGCTTTCGTTTTCGCTAGCTGAGCTCAGTAATCTTTAATTTCATTAAAATTCAAGCTATGGCAACGACAGCTTCTTTGTGCTGGCCGCCAGCAGCTCCTTGTTGTTGCTGTTGTTGGCCTGTCCTGATGTTGCTGCTGCCGCTGCTCCTGGCATAAGTGCTTATTAGAGGGAGAGCGAACACTTCAATGTAAGCGTGGAGCGCTCTCAGGCATTTATGAATTTTCTGGCTTTAATGCGTGGCCCAGGAGCAGAGGCAGCAGGAGCAGGAGCAGGGAGCAAGCGCAGGAGCTTACCCAGTGGCCCAGATGGATAAGGAGGGTCAGCGCCTGGCAGTGCTGAAAAGGTGTCCCTTTTCCAGATAGGTTTCTTAATTTCTGAAAGGCTCTTCAAGTGGCTTCTAGATAATATTTTATTAAATATTTTAAATTGACTTTTTTGGGGACTGTTTTCTGTTAAATAAATATATAAAATCATATTAAAGTTGTTACCAAGAAACCTAATATAACTTATTTGTTAAAAAATAAATATTATTAATTGAGAAATAGAAAAACCCTCTTGCCAGCACTGATGCAAGGATCCGATGATGGCATAACGTTAGCCAACAATGCCTTGCCGCCATCGCTCTTTCCATTAAACACTCTTCATTGGCTGGCTTATCCTGCTCCTGCCGCAGCAGCATCCTTGTTGAGGCTACTGTTATTGTTGCCGCCCTTTTTGCCCGCTTATAATGCATATAATTAACTGCAACTTGACGAGTCCTGTTTGCCCCAGGGATAATGGACGCAAATTCATAGTTGATCCAAAGTCGGTTGCTCTTGGAGCACCAAGAGT
>JAEIIF010003992.1:0-12282 GCA_018874455.1 Drosophila trapezifrons
CTTCTGTGTTTACCTTTTAAGTCAGTGTGACCGTAGTCGCACTACGAAAAAAAATCCGAAACGAAAAACACATACATATAGTTGTCTCTTTCAAGGTTCTAATGAAGCCTCTTATTAATGAATACTTGTGCCCTGTGTCATGACACCATAACTAGTTAGTATTAAGTAAATTCCTCATTTTAGGGGACTCAAAGGTTTCTTCAAACAAACTACCATTGGCTTAATCTTATTTGTTATTTATTTACTTGCACAACTACGTAATTTATTTACTTGAAGGCAAGTGACAGAGATTCCAATTGCTTATATGGTTACCTCTTTTTTATACATTCCATTAGAATAGGCTGCGACAGGTTTTCAGCTAAATATTTTTGTTAATATTTAATTTCGCAATTACCACAGTCGTTGAACCAGTCTGATCGGTGGACTCTCTGCTGTTATGTTGTTATTTTTCAATCTCACGTTCCTATAAGATTAATCGCTCTTTTTGAAGGCAACTCCCAACTAATTGCTTATACTCACGCGTAATTAGTCGGTTAAACCGCCGATGAGTTGACATTGACATTAGCACGTTCAATAGTTACTGTGCCAAGAAGGGCAACCTAATCAAAGGCTGAAATTGATCAAGGAATGGATTATAGAGCTTGGAGAATGCTCTACTTATTTTTTCGGGGCTAATCAAATGACTATTTAATTTGGCAAACTTTGTAAAGTTAATGAATGTCTCAGTTTTCTGTAGCAACAATAACTAATTCGATATTCTCATGAAAGTTTCGTATATTCTTTGTATAAAATCACTTTGCTTTATTCGCATTCTTTGGGCTAAATGGCTAGGTCTTAATTCTAAGACTTAAAATGTACATAAATCACTTTTTGGTCGGTCGCAAGTCGCATTACTTGTTCGCGGCGTCTACCCAAGCCGTCGACGTCGTTTCGCCGTCTCCCGAATGGTGGACGGTATCGGCCGTCGGATGTAGACCAGGCCATCGCCGGTGCCGTACGGAGCTCGCTGTCGAGTGCTTAGATAGAAGATACCTCGCTTTGGCAGCGCCGGCTCACCGCCCATGAACTCGTCGCCGGTGCATGTCTGGCTGCCGCTGTTGCAGTTGCAGGTGGCCGAGCGCAGCGCCTGTACCGAGCTGCACCGCAAGGCGGCAAATGACTTGGGACGACGCACTGACTCGGCGAAGTAGAACACGGCTGCATAGTGATCGCACACAAAGTCGAACTCCGTGGCCGTGGCATTCGGACAGTGCGGCTGTCCCAGGCCCCAGTTGACAAAGAAGGAGGCCTGGCTGAGCTTGGTGCTGGGATTGCCCAGGAGCGTCAGATCCGTATGGATGGACTCTACGTACAGGGCGTCGTCGTTGGTTAGTCGGTCCTCGGGTCCCAGGCCTAGTTGGGTGAGGCCAGCGGGATCCAGGGCAAAGATGGCACCCAGCCGATACGGTTTCATCATCTTTCCCGTCAGCCCAGAGATGTGACTGCCGGCGCTGTGACCCACCAAATAGATTCGCTCGTAGGGAACTCCTGTGTTGTCATGGAGGAACCGCAGCAACTTGGCCACGTTGCCGGCTATCGATGCCAGTTGCTTGGACACGCGTCCATAGTTGATGTCCATCGCCTGGCGACTCCAGTCCAGGATGATGACATTGTAATTGCCGCGGGATAAGTAGGCATCCTTGAGGACGGCATTCGAGCAAGTTGTGCTCTTGCCCGCCCAGCCATGAATAAGGACCCTGAAATAATCGGGAAATAAATAAGAAATGAGGGTCTTGGACTAAATAAATAGATTATTCTGAATTAGTTAAGCTTGCTAGAGTGTAAATCTTTTTAAATAGAAAAGAATATAGTATCTATGGGCAATATTTGTTTTAAAATCTTTACTTTTGTTGTTAAAAAGTAAGCAGTATTTAAGACTATGAATTAAGAGCCCATATTTCACTAAAATACCTTATTTGGGAAACAATTTTGTACCCACAAGTATTTAATTGTCCTAATTGTTGCAACATTTTGGTTTTAAATTGTTTAACTTTTAAAGTTAATTTTTGAGATGGAATTTATATATCAAAGGTGAACTTTGTTTGGGAAAACTAAGACTTTCCTTACCTCACGGGCCACTTGGGATTAAAGTGCGAGTTCTTCAGCATGCTGACATCTCCTGGCCGCAAAAACTGGCGCTCCTCCGGGTTATAGGGCGTATAGAGGTCGTAGTGCAGCAGCTTGGATTGCTGGGGGCGGGGTCGCGTTCCCAGGATAATGCCCAGCTCCGTGGTGAACATGTTCTCGATCACATTCGAGGTGGTAAGCTCGCACTTACCGGGCGCGTAGGCGATATACTGGCCGGAGACAAGCCCTGGAAGGGGAGGAGCAGATGGAGTTAACACTTGCAGATCGAACATTAAGCTTGGATCGGGGTAATCGGAACTCACTTCCCGCTGCGCCAAGCAGCAGCATCAGTAATATATGCATTCCCGCTAACGATCCCATAAAACCCGATGACAATTCGCGACAAGGCGTCAATTAAAATCCACTTAAGTGCGATTTAAGGTGTTCTGTTGTTTTTCGATCTTCTGTCTCAATTCACGATCCAAATTTTATCACAGGCGCGCGTTTGCACGTTTGCGCCGCTCACTAAAAGAACGCGAGATTTCTGAGCGGAGCTGAGCTGGGCCGGACACCTCCGAATCGTTACAAGCGCCGAAACGAAGTATTGCAAGATTCTAGACAGAGGCTTGTTTAAATAAAGCGCGCTGCGTTCTGTCTCTGCCGCCGGCGAGCGGCAAGGGCGTCCTCCAGCAGCAGCAGCAGCAGCGGCAACAGCGGCAGCGCCAGCAGAGCGGTCACTGTCATGATGAACGACCATTAACTGGTTGGAACGGCCAGCAGCAGGCACAGAGAGCCTAGTGGCCACTGCAGTCAACAACTTGCGGCCACTGCAGTGGCAGAAAGCCGAACTAAGTGCCGGCAAACACTCCAGCGGCTTGTAAATAAAAGGGAAGCTCCCACTAGAAGAGGTCAGAACGCTCGTTCTATGGGATTCGCTTCTGCTATTTCAGCCAATCAATTCAGCCAGTCGTCGAGCGGTCTGGTGGGTCCATAGGCTTTCACTGCGACTTCATAAGTTATTCATTTATGCATTGATTATAGATAGTCTTTATATATATATATAATAATGGACACGCATATCTTTGGCTGATTTACAGTTGCGGGTCACCACCATCTGGCCACCGCTTGAGTTGGTTGATCTTTCCCCAGTTAGTCGATGTTTTCTTATATAAGTTGGCCCGAGGTATCATTAATATTAATTGGAAGATTATCGAATGGCTGAGTCAATCGAGTGAGCTGTCATGGGTAAGGGATTGTCCATCAGACTTGACGGATTAGATTAAATAAACTAAATAATTGCACCAAGTATTACTCAAAAGACCAGCAATTATTTGAGTGTTTCTTGTTGGATCAAGCACTGATAATTGTAGCACCTAGCCAGTAGCCAGTTCAAGTTCCAAATTCCAATTAGTTGGTTTGATAAACTAGGTCTGTAAACAGAAAGTGGAGAGTCGTTGATCTTTACTTAGAATTCGGCACTTGATCACTTCCCGCCTGAGCCCCATAAAGTACTGTCAGTGACTGGGTTATAAGATCCCAACTGGGTTAGGGTTCAGCTCAGAGATTTCGGCTGTTTTCAAAAGCATTTAGCAGGTATTTGGTTGAGTTTTGTGGCCTGCTCCTCCTCTCCTCTGGTATTTTTGCTTAAGCCCATTCATGCTCATGTTAACATGTAGATAGGTCTGTGTTTTTTTGTGAGATCGTTAAACCCGAGCGAGTGCCTCGCGACGACTTGTTACAAAAAGTTTATTGACAGGATTTACGTTTTAAGGCAAATACATAATACGTACTTATTGTTATTATGATTATCTCAAACGCAACGAAACGAAACGAGACGCAGCGAAACCGAAACCCGTCGTCGTCGCCATTGTTCCGTGTGTTTGTCCAAATAATTTGCTGTTACTTTCAATCTAATCGAGAAATTACCTTGGAATTCGTCGGCTGTCATTCGCCGCCGTTCAAATATATTGAAACGTTTTTGCTGGCCACAGCCTCACGTAATTGTTTTTGGCATGCGAACAATCGCCGGCTCGTCAGGATACTTTCATTCATCGGCTCGGGCTCGGGCTGGGGCTTACCCTGCAATTATTATATTAAAAATATCAATCATCGCCAGGTCCCTTTCTAGATGAGTCCACAGCAGCGTTCAGCTTAGGAGGAAGCCTCAAACTGGTTACTCACCTCCAGTTTTCGGGCCTAAATGAAGTAAGCATGTCTTGACGGAATGATCGAGCGATTTGATTTGTCTTTGGACTCTTTCACCAACGAGTCCAATAGTTCTTTCTTCAGCCTCTAATCAAATTAGAATATATTAGGCATTTGAATAATTTATGCTTGAAATTAAGACTAATTCACGATGATGCTGGGACGACGTTACTTCCCTGCGAAATCGTAAAGCGCAAACGGGAAATTCACGTATTTTTTATAGAATCATTTCGTAAGTGAGACAATTTTAGCGAAAAAAGTGGCACCTGGCGAATTTTGTGGGCAAGTGCTAAAAGGAAAACTTAATGAAAAGGAAACTTATTTATGTTTATCTCTTGTCGTGTGAGTCGTGAATCGTGGCGAATATTTTGTTGTTTGTTTGGTTTTTTAGTAGAATCTCTTAGGAGGTCTCTATATGGTTTTAATGGAGTGATTAAAATGAGCTTGTACATACTCGTATTTAGAAAACAGTGTCCGTTTATCTGTTTACCTTTTAAACCTTTAAAAATTCTTTGAGAAACTCCCCAAAAGTATGCAATAATCGTGTAGCTAAATTGGTTTATAATAGTTTTTTTTTAAAGCATACTTTTGGACACTGTTTTAACTGTTTTGAAACCCTAGGATAAATAATTAATAAAGCCCTGCCCCTAAATAAATAAAATAAAATAGAATACTAGAGTAGAAAAATATGATTAAAAAAAATCTAAAGCCATAAAGCCGGCTATAGCATTCACAAAATTGGTGATGTAGTTGTATGATTGAGGCACTTGATTATAGGCTTATTTCCTGTTTTTGATAGAAAATACAACCTTTTAAGCTTTAGAATTAATACCCTTTTACTTTGATCAATTATTATTTATGAAGTTTTATGATTTAATATAAGAAAAACGTACAGCGACAATCAGAAAGTGAGCTAATAGCAGTGCGAATTGCCCCGCTGAGACCTACGATCGTTGGTTGATCAACTGGCCTTACACCGTTGAACGCGGGTGTGGCTGGGACCCATGGGAAGATATCGGTTACATGCAGCTTCCCTGGCTTCTCCGCTTGGCTGGCCGCCTGGGCTTCTTCTTATTTCCTGTTCTCAGCGCTGCAACTGTGAATCGAACTGTGCTTTTCTGGCTGCTCAGTGGCTCGGTGGTCAGTGGTCGGTGGACGGTGAAGTGATCGTAATGAAGCCACTACTTGACGTCACTGGCAGCCAGTCCAGTTTGTTCGTCTTCTGCCCGCGCCGCTGCTGCTCTTCCTCCGCTCTGCCGCTCCGTATCTGCGATGACGCTGGCTGGCTGCTTTCACGGTCAAGTTCATCTCGCCATTGTTGCTGCCTGGCTCGGGTGTAGAATTCCCCGATGTAATCTCCGGCGAAGAAGACGGACGGCTTCGGACTTCTCTGCGCGCTGCTCAGTTGGATTTCGCGAGCTCTCGACAAGATGTGGTCGGATAAAAGCGCCGTCTGCCTGCCATGGAGCGGCAACGCCAGTGCTATCCGATCATCCCGCGACAGTGATCAGCTCCTCCTGAGCCTATTTAGGCATCTCTGTGGCGGCGGCGGAGACGCGGGACCGGAGGAGCTGCCAATCCTGGGCCTGCTGGCCATCGCCAGTGCTGCCTGTGCCATCGTCGGCCTCTGGCATGTACGTACGGGAAAGTGTCCAAATCCGAATCCGAAACCAATACCGATTCCCCACCGATTATGATTACGAACACACGCACAGCCAACGCTGGCGACTTTCACCAAAAATAAAAAAAAACTGAAAAAAGGCAGAAAAAAAACACTAAAAACAGCGAGCAAAACAAAAATCCAAAATGACGTTGCAACCTGCATTCGCCTCGCACCGAAACCACATTTGACCAGTGCACATTAAGTTTTTTTCCTCTGACCAAAGTGAAACTTCCAGCGTTCGCTTTCATTAGAAATGCCACGGGGGGAGTGGCACACATGCTTCGATGGTTGATGGCTGATGGCTGTCTGGTTTCCGATTGTGGTTACATAACCCCCTCCAAGGCGGGTTCTGTCAACGCCAACGGAGGGGCAGAGGGTGAGATTAGCTCCCAAATCAACTCCAAATTAGCTCTCCCAGCCGCGACCGAGACGGAGTGTGGAAACAAAGAGCCGCTATCGAGACACGAAAACTTCATTAACGCCTCCCTGTGGCAGGGGGGCGCGGCTGGTGTCTTTAATCTCCAAGCCCACGAGACGAGCCCTGCATATGTAAACTAGTTTTTAATTATGAAACAATAACCAGGAAGCTGCATGAGATGTAATCTCATCATCGACTTCTTGGGAGGACTTGTTTTCATCAGTTTTCGGTTTTCTTGTAATTACCTCAATTTGTGGTGGCCACGAAGGGTACAGAAACAGGGAAGCCCCAATGACATCGTTACAGCGGATTCTCTGTCACGAGCTGGATAATGATGGTTGATCTACAAGGATTTCCTGATCTTAAGGTATAAGGTATAGGGTATAATTATCTTGGCAAATTGCCAAGCTGTTATAGATTTTTATTAAGGTTGCTGCGGGGCGATGGCCTAATTGATTAAAGATAACTGTGGTTATACATCACGTACAGATCAAACTGGCTTTAATATATCTTTCTATTCAGTTAAAGCTGCGAACAGGGCAATGCTTGTTTAAATCAATATATAGTTTATGTATTTTACTTCCAATTAAACACAATACTGACCAATACATTGTGTATATTGTACAGAACAGACTTCGCTCTGGTTAACGACCTTTCAACCGTGTTGCAACCTCTAAAAGTCTAGACCACACAGTGCCTGGAGCGGCTTACCCGTTGCCTATACCAATATTTGTTTGTCCCCAATGAACATGGCACTTTTGCCAGGCCCATCCATGGCTGGATCTCTTTGAATCTTTTGTGCGCCCGTTCAGCAGGGCGAGTCCAATTGCTGGCAATGAAAAGGCAAAATGGAAACACAAATAGCCAGGGCAGACGCAGACCTAGCCTATTGCCTCACTTGTTTCGCTTGTGATTGCCCTCACGACGATGATGATGATGATGATGATGACGATGTGATGATTATGCTGGGTAGCTGCAAGTCCAGCATGTGTGGCTGGTAATTAGCATCGTCGCTCCAAGTGGAGGATCGCTGGCTGGTGCATTCACTCGGTTGCCCCTTTCCCTCGGCCAATTACCAGCGACCGCGACCTCAGCCAAGTCTGTGTTGTGTTTGGTTGGGTTATGCTGTGCTGTGCTCCGTGCCAGCCGTTTCTCGATAAGCCACTTTCGAATGCAGAGCCAGCATTTGGCTCTGGCTCTGGCTCGGACTCCGTTGCTTTGGCCAGCCAGCCCGCCAGCCAGCCAGTTCAGTTCAGTTGCGTTGCCGAGCCCGAAGAGAAAACACCATACCACAGCCACACAAGAGTTGCCATCGCCGCCGCCCGAGCCGTGAAAGTGCTGGACAGTGGACAGTGGACAGTTGCCGAGCATTGAAAAGGAAACTGCAATTTATTGCGAAATTATATGCACTTTTACTCGCCGTCCTCGCCTCCGCCGTTGCCAGTCGCTGGTCAATTGCTTTACATAATCCCAGGGCAATGTACAAGCACACGGTCAAGTCCAAGTTGGCCCAGGTGCGCAGCAGTCCTCCGCCTGCAGTGGCTGCCACGCCCACGCACGCCCCAAACAAGCATGGTTTGGGGGCGGGCAAGAAGTTCTTCTCGCACATTCGCCACAAGATCGAGGACAATCTGACGCCCAAGCTGAGTGGAAAGCTGTATTACAAGGGCAGCAAGCACACCAGATCCATGAGTGCCCTGTGCACCATGGACGGAGGCTGTGTGGGCGGCAAGTACACACCCAAGGCAGTGCCCGTGAATCCTGTAGTGCCCCTCCTGCAGATGGCCAACCAGCAGATGACCAGCAGCGTGTGCAGCTACGTGGACAGCGACGAGGAGAGCCACCTGAGCCTGAGCCTGAGTCTGGCCCAGCAGTCGCTGGAGGACGAGATATTCGCGGAGCTGGAGAAGGTGGCCCACGACGAGAGCAAGCTGAACGAGGTGCTCCAGAGCTTCGATCACATACTCAACGAGTACCCGCCGCTGACGCCGCCAGAAGAGCTGCCCGCCCCGCCGGCGGAGTTCTGCGACCGCCAGCCAATGATGATGTTGGCCAAGTCACACAGCACCCTGAGCATGGGCCGGACCAGGCTGCAGCTCTACCAGTCGCCAGAGCTGGCGGGATCGATCCTGTTGCTGCGGGGAGGAGGAGGAGGCGATTCCCGGTACAACTCGATGAGCGACCTGAGCGGCAGCAGGATTCCGGTGCGAAAGCAATCCAGTCTCCGCAAGCGCAGCGAGAGCTTCTGCCTGGAGCAACCCGGGGCCTTAAGGCCGGCCAGTAAGCAGCGGACCCGCTCCATGCTGACCCTGAATACGGCAGCTCCTCCTCCAAGAGCTCCAGTGCCAGCCCATGTGGCCATGCCGAAGCGCGCCAACTCCACTCTGGAGCAGCGCCAGGTAACCGCCAGACCAGCAGCCAGGAGAGCCAACTCCACCCTGAAATCGGGAGCCATGAAGGCAAGGTGCCCCAATGCTAACAGCGATGAGCTGCTGGTCAAGTGCCTGGCCAAGGGCCAGGAGATCCTGCGGCAGGTGGAGAGTATGAGCAGCAAGCCCAAGAGGACCAGCAGTCGGGGCGTCACCAAGGAGCACTCCCAGCTGGTGAGGAACAAGAAGAAACTGCAGAAGCTCCACTACGCCAACGAGGAGAAGGTGGGCAGGCCCAAGCTGGAGTCCTGCAAGATCATACCGCCCAAGCTGGGCGAGACGTCGGACAAGAACCAGGAGCTGCTCGTCAAGGTGGTGCAGGAGGTGAAGCCCATAACGCAGCCGCCCCTCAAGAAACCGACCAAGGAAATCCGGGCGGAGCGAGAAGAGGACTCGGACGACTCGGGACACATAAGCAATACACAGCTCTCCACGTCCACCTCCTCCACCAGCAACTCCACGGGCAGCCTCTGCGAATCCGAGGGCGACGAGGCGGAGGCGGAGACGGGGGAGCTGGTGCCGGAAACCAAGAACTGCTCCAAGTCCAACAAGATCGCCGAGCTGCTGCAGAAGTTCGAGGCTGCTGCGGCGGCCGGGAAGCAGGGTGGTGCAGGCACCGCTTCGCACAGCCACTGCCCGCCGCCGGTGGTGGTGGCCAGCAAGGTGGTTGCCCAGGTGCAGGCGGTGCGCTGCATCCAGACCCAGGTGGAGATCTACCCCACCTACACGAAAGAGGTAACTATGCAGCTGCACTGACCAGGCGGAGCGGCAGAGCCGGGCCCGCTTCCGATCCTCCCCAGCCACTCCACTCCTAACTCTCGGCTGCATCCACTGGTTTGCCCCTGTCTATACTCGTATCTATATCTAACTTATCTAACGTTTGCTGTAAATGGAATAAATATTTATTGTACAAAACCACTTGCTATGGGTTTATCTTTCCTCCTCTCCCCTGGCTGGTGCTATCCCTTTCCTCTACCTCTTCCTCTACCTCTACCTCTCCCTCTACCGCTTTACCCATCTGACTATATCTGAAGCCCTAACATCTGGTTTCTGGAGCATGTTCACCCAAGGGGGAGTCTCTTTATTTTTGTTACCAATCTGATGTGGAAAGCGGCTGTATTAGCGTCTAGCTTTGGGTTGAGCCACCTGGTAATTATTCATATGCAATCTGTGAATAATAATTTGCCATTTCAATGCTTTGCTCAGTTCATTCACACTTTATTATCTTTAAAAGATGTTAAATTAAATCAAATTAAATGTTATTATCCAGGTAATTCGAGTTCTATCAGACTTCATTATCATATAAATAGGTAATGCTAATATTAATGGGATTTCTGAAGCGAACAATGATCTGATTAATTCGTTTACAAATCAGTCAGTTATTTCTATGTTTATTATTCTTTATTGCCTCTAAAATGTTTTATTTATTTCTATATTATATTGTTTCCAAACTATACTATATACTTTTAAAATAACAGAAGTTAAGCTATTATTCCCCGATCACCTTTTCCTAAATAATCTCTGTTGACAAAGTTCAATGAGTGCCCGCGCTTTCTCCCAGTCTTGCGCTCGTCAACCTTTAGTTTTTATTTGCTTTAGTAGGTAGTTAAGGCACACTCGAGAGACGCACTTCAGTTGGGGTTTTTCTGATTGCTCCATACCAGCCACACCCTGTATGATCCCAGTGGACACATCCGAGGGCCCGTGCATCCAGCCATCAGCCATCAGCTAGCGATGACTGAGCCACACACACTCGGCGCGACGCGACGCGAGGCTTCGGTTTGCCATTTCACATTGGTTTACTTTCATTTTTGTCTACGTGCCGGGCATAATTAAAATTTTGAGAAAATAGTTTCTCGACTTAGTCGCGAATTCGGCGTTGACAGGGAGGAGGAGAGAGAGAGAGAGAGATGTGGGCCACACCTCGAAGGTGCGTCGGGCCAGCAGCTAATTTGTATGGGAACCCGGTGGCCCTAAGTATGCTAAACACCTTTGCCACAGATACTCACTCGTCTGTGTGCATTTCCACCTGCATGAACCGCCATTAGGAGGGCACTCGACTCCCGCCTGGCCCGCCTTTATGGCAATATCTTGTTTACAATTTCGTTTTCATTGCCCTCTTCCCACTTTCACACCTGCCAGAGTTTTTTGGCATCTTCTTTTTTGCGCACAGGTGTTGGAATTTGCCCTAGCTCATGCTCTGGATGTTTTCTCATTAATCCCAGTCTTCATTTGCAAGTCAGACCCACCTTGACCTTCACTTCCTTGAATTGATTTCCTTTTTGCATTTATTTTTGCTGATTTCTCACGTTGTTGAGGGTTGAGTTCGACTTTGATTGTGCACCTGGCACATGAATGAGGATGTAATAATGGGGAATAGGATTGCATTATCAAGAAATTATAACAAATTATACAATATTAAAGCTTAAAATATTATTTAACAAGTGCCAGTGCTTATTTAATAGGTTAATGAATAAAAAACCCTATACTTATTGTTCAATCTTGCCTCTTTCTTTCAGATCCTCTTCCGCTCGGGAGTTCTTAGTGAACTGGAAGCCAAACGCGATGTCCTGCTCTCCGATCGCATCATTCAGCTGCAAGCCTTCTGTCGCGGCTATTTGGCCCGCAAAAAGATGTCCCAGCGACGCGTTCAGGTAACTTGCCCTAAGATCCTCATCTCCCAAGGGTTTTCTAACTAATCCCCATGATAACCCCTAGGAATTGGCCGTGCGCTGCATCCAACGCAATGTAAAGGCATTCCTTGCTGTCCGCGACTGGCCCTGGTGGCGTCTTCTGGTGCGGGTAACGCCCCTGCTCAATGTTCATCGCACCGAGGAGCAGCTTAAGACGGCCAATGAGGAGCTCCTGATGCTGCGCGCCAAGCTGGAGAAGATTGAGTGCGATCGCAGTGAGGTCAAGGCGGAGAACCAGAAGCTGGAAGCCAAGGTGAGTCAACATTTCTACCTGATCTGACTTGGCGTGGTCTGCAATTCAAATTGCGCCACTTGACACTAAGTGTCATCTGCGTGATCTTGTTTGGCGTTGGCAGCGCTCAGATATCTGGGGCGCCAAAAGATTTAACCATTGGTACAGAAACAGAACGCCTCATATATTTAGACTGTATTGCAATGGCGGATTCTTGGTCTAGAGAAACATTTCAGCTTGATATTAAAGAATCTGAATAGATATGGCAAGAAAAAGAAATGTATTCGTTATGTGTTTAGTTAGAGAAACATTAATTCGAATCTAGATAGTAACACAATTTATTTTTTTGTGATTGTTTTGGAGAAGGAATATAATATTACTTGAGGAAATACAATTAAGAGTTGCAATATTCCATAGAAATCAAGAAAACTAATAATGGTGTTATGATACTGTATTAAAAACTTCATTAATTAGAAAGGCTTTACATAGGATTTTACGTAAGTGCGAGCAAGACGACTATACGCACTTTCAATGAG
>JAEIIF010004008.1:0-17313 GCA_018874455.1 Drosophila trapezifrons
CCACCACATCGGGCGTCGGCAGGAACAAGGCCGAAGCGTTGTTCGCCTACAAGGAGGTTATACGCGAGTGTCCGATGGCGCTGCCGGTGATCCGGGAGATGCTGGAGATGGGCGTCGATGGCAACGAGGTCAATTCGCTGGTGATGAACGGTAATCCTTTCTAGCATCTCACCGAATTTATCCCGCCTTCTTGTGACCTCCACTAATCCCTCAATCCCCCGCTCCAGCCGCCACCGTGCCCCACGACATCGACTGGCTGAGCATCTATGTGAAGGCCGTCGCCCAGATGCTAGGCTGTAACCACCTGGATGCGGCCCGAACCTTCGAACAGCTCAGCCTTAGCTCCTGCCTCCGGCGAAACGAACATCTGATGGTGGCGACTGGTAAGTGCTATTACTATCACGGCCACTTCTTCCAGGCGGAGCAATGCCTGTCCGCGGCGCTGAACGCCAATCCCTATAACGTGGAGGCAATGGGAGTGCTGAGCATTGTCCTCGAGATGGGCGATTATAGCATGGCGGAGAGGGATAGCCTGTACGCTCGGATAGAGTCCGAGCGTCATCTGACCGCCAACCATTTATTTATTCACGCCCACCACATGCTCGTCACGCGTCGATTCGAGCGGGGATTGGGGTTTGTGGGGCGATGTCTGGAGCTGGAGCCGCGTCACCCGGAGGCGCTGCTGCTACGTGCCCGGCTCTACACCGATATGGAGCGGTACACGGAGGCTTTGGGGGCATATCGCGAGGCCCAATTCATCGTACCGTATCGTTTCGAGGTCTTCAAGGGCCTATTCAACTGTTACCTGGTCCAGAAGCGATTCACAGAGGCGCAGGCCATGTGCTCGTGGACCCTGCGCAGCTTCCAATCCTCAGCCAGGAGCTATACGATGTTCGGGCGCACGTTGTTCTCCTCCGGGAGCATGGAGGTGAAGAAGACGGCCCGGAAGTTCGCCCAAAAGGCGATGAAGATCGATGCGAACTACATGCCTGCGGTGGCACTGATGGCCGATGTCTATGAGCTGGAGGGGGAGACCAAGACGTGTCTGAAGCTGCTGGAACAGCACACGAGCTGCTTTCCGCACGCGGATCTCTTTGTCCAAATGGGCAATATGCAGCGGATAGAGAAGCAGCCTATCAAGGCATTGGAGTACTACTACAAGGCACTGGGGTGAGTGATTACTAATTGATCACTTTAACTGATTCACCTAATTTTTAATAACTTTTTCTTCAGAATGAATCCGAAAAGCCAGAGCGCGCTGATAGGAATTAATAGCTTGAAGGGCTCCGACACGACCATCGAATTTATCGCCATAATTGGCAGCGGCGACGGCGGCGTGGCCGATATCAAGCGATCAACCTCAATGGAGAATCAGGTGTCCAGCGGAGGCACCCCAAATCCGGATTGGACCGGCACCGATTGCATCGATTCCTCATCCTCGCCATCGTCGAATGCTAGGGAGCCATCTTCCAACTCCCCGGTAACCAGGTCGCAGTCAGGACGGGATAATGACGAAGTCTCAGAGCTCGATACCACTTCGGAGCGGATGTGGCACGACGTGGATGTGGAAATGGTCAATCTAAATACCTCGGTTTGAGTATGTTATTTTTTTCTTAGTGTTTTTGTTCATTGCACTTTCATCCAATATTTAAATAGTCGACATTTTACTAAAATTATGGAATTTAAAACTAGTTACATTTTGAATTGAGTTTGAAGCTGGGCAACGAAGTCGTGCCATAACACCATAACCAATTAAAGCTTTATTTGCTATATATGTGAACTTGGTCACTCTGATTTGACAGCTAGACTTGTCTTTGGTCACACTTTTTAATTCATTCCCAGTATACTGTGTTTCTTTTGTCTACAAAGTTTAGAAAACAAATATCGTTTTCCCCTCAGCAAACAGCATGGAAATCTTGGAAATTCATATCTACCGCATTGTTATCGTTCTTTTACTAATAACCTGCAGTGCAGCTCTATTTTGGCTTCGCACTTACGTTGTGGGGCGAGATCGGATAGCGAATTAAGCAGCAATGTTGCTTCTCCTTTCGGTAGCCCAAGTCAAGTTTCCCTTCCATGAGACCCAGACTGTACAGGTGACCAGGGAGTACAGCAAGACGCTCTGTGAATCTGCTAACATAGCCATTTGACCCACAGATCTATTTACCAGATTATAATTGAGAGGGATCGGGATCTAATGTCGCAAGAGAAGAAAAGTAGCTTCCTAGCTATCCCCAAAAAGGATTTTTCATCGCCGCTGTTAGCGAAGCAGGCGCGTTACTGCACCAAGAAGCTCTTCGTAAGACTCAAAAAATAACGGCCAATTGGTTAATTTATTCAAAATCAACGTAAAACTGTTAGTATTTAAATTCCTTAAATTTACTATAAACTAGCAACTTTTTTTTTAAATGTTTCCACGGCGCCATCAGTCGCACTATCGGTACGAAATATCGCAGCCAAACCTGCTGAGTGGGCCATCGATAGTTAGATAAGTTTGAATAAGGCGCCGCTAGATCTAGTATTATTTGTGTGAGATATTTGATGTCGTTGTATTCGGTCACACTAGTTAGGCCACAGTTGAGCCATCTGAATCATTTTGAAATTTGTCGGCCGCGCTTGCTCGTGTGTTTCGGTATTGCCGTCGTCGTCGCTTCGAAAAACTGTCTCAAAAATACATGCGATAATTGAACCGGGAATCGAAATAAATCACATAAACACACTTCTCTTCAATGAAACTATAGTTATTATGACATTTTTAGACACTCTTCAAACCCGATTTACCTGAGGGGCGCTCTGTTACCGTTTGCCCGCCGGTTTTGTTTTTTTGTTTTGTTTTTTTGTGTGTGCGAATTCCGGGAATTACGTATTTTTAAAGCGCGGTGTGTGAAGTGCGAAAATACGAATCAATATTTTATAACTGCTTAAATATGATTTGATTTGATTCGATAGCCCTACGAATTTTTTCCCACTATTGTTGTTGTTGTGAGAACAAACAATAATAATAATAATAAAACGAAACCATTTGCATGCAAATCTGCTGTATTTTGGCGGCTGTCTTCAAAAAGGTTAGTTCCTCCAGGTCTCTGAGAAAAGTAAAATGCATATTTTGGGGGATTTCGAAACGGAATTACATCTAAATACATATTTTATATGTCTGTTTAAATTTCAAAAATGCATCGTGTTTTAATGGGATACGAATGTTTTTTGGCTGTCTTTTCTATTACGCTCCATAAGATCCAATTATAAAATAATTTTAAAGCCCAGTCTAACTGTTAATTTAATAATTAATTGGGAACCGTAGATTTTATTTTTAAACAAATAGAACTGATTTCCCTTTTTGATTTTTTGCGACGAGGTCCAACCAACGGTTGATTTAACCCGTCGGTGGCCGTTGTGTGTTTATCATCGGAATAAATACAAATGGGAGCGTTACACATGTTTGCTGCGATTGTGATTTAGTTTTTTATGTTTTGTGGCGATAAAGCTCAGCCCAAAAGAGAAGAACAAAAGCGAATAGAACATGCCCTATCGAGTGGGTCAGCCAGAGTTGTCAACATCCCGCTATCGGGGTTCCACGCACTTGTTGATTTCGGCTTTTCTGTGTGCACTTTTTTTTTGGGACAGAAATAAGTTCAGAAGAAGAGTGTGCTGAGTGATTTCCTAGAACCGCGTTTCTTTGGTCTTGTCAACACAAGAATTGGTCATTCCCTTGGCTTTGTTTTTGCTTACGGATGACTTTCTTCGGGTTCCGGGAAACACTCTGCATTAAAGTCTGCTCTGCATGCCAAAAATGTTGTATAAATCGACCCTTCAAAAATCTCTTTGTTTATTTGCTAATTAAAAGCAACAAGGCGGCTGTGGTTACTTGCAGTGTTCGCTTGCCTGTGTGTCAACAAACAATTTACAGCTGTTTACGCCTGTTGGACGCCCGCAACAACAACAAACAGTTCCAGGAGCAAGGGAGAGGATATAAGATGAGCTGGCGGAAAAGGGTGCAACGAAAGCAAAAACTCGCTTCTTTCTCGGAGAGACAGAGAGTGGGAGAGAGAGCACCATTCTATTGTCTGGGCGCTTCAAGTTTTTAATTTCTCAGGCGGTCCATCAATTTTCGAACTGATAAGAGCCAACACACTACTGATAAGCACACTGACTGCACAACACACAGCACAGCAGAGTTTTCAGTTGTTGAGTTTAAAAGCGCTGAGCGAGCTAGTTGGGCTGGCTTCCCTTTCTTCCATAATTTTCCCATGGCGGTCGCCAACGCATGCGCCTCTCTTTCCACACGCACACTTCCACTGATAGCGTTTATGGATTACAATAATTTCCAGTCGACGACGCACAGTGGTTGTCCGGATCCTTTTGTCATATAATAAACACCCCACTGTGTGGCAATTAATTATGAACTTATTGTCCTGGCATTTAAGATACAAAATACAACAAGATCTGAATTCTTAAGGACTTGCCGCTTTTACCATTTTACCGTTTTTTACCATGAATTTAAAAGAAGATTTATATTAATTAGAAATTTATAAATCCATTTATTTGAAATAAATGTTTTGTCATCATAAAGTCTCGCTCTTATTTTTTAAGTGTAAATGTAACACGGCGGCTTTTGCATTCCACTGTGCCAACTATTTTGCAGTGCGTTGTTCTTTCTGCTTCCTTACTGCCTTCGTCTTGTTCTTCTTTTGGTGGTCCTTCTTCCTCTCGCACTTCCTCCTCCGCTCTCTCACGCTCTCTCTCTCTGCGAAATAGTTGGGCAAGGACTTGCGCGGAAGCTGTCGGTGCAAAAGGGGAGGAGTGGGTGCCAGAGCAACCCTCTGCAGTCCCGTTAAAGTTACAGTTTGTCTCCAGTCATATGGTCGCCCCGTTAAGTGGCGGAGTTGCGGTTTCGGTGTCGCGGAGTCGTCGCGGTGTCCAACTGCAAACTTCCTACTACTGATTCTCCTTCCGTTTCCGACTTCTACATATCTGTAAAGGTTCTCCTTTTATTTATGTTACTTGAATGTTTTTTTTTGTGTGCCGTGCTGTGCTGCGTGTGGAGTGCGTGAGAGTGCAAAACATAGTAGGTTTAACGTTAACGCTTACCGCCTTGGATATTGGTACCGTTATTGGTAATAACGAACGTGCTTCCTTGTCTGGTCCGAAAATTCGGTGCTTTTCGGGTCGCGTGCAGAAAAAGTAAGCGCAGAATTTAACGTAAGTTTCAGAGTGTTTTTTTGTGTAGTTTTTCTCCTTTTATTGCCGCTGCTGACTGTTTTCTCCGGTTTAGGGTGGCTACCATCGATTTGCGTGTCGCGCTGCCGAAAACACTGAAAATTCCCAAAATCAAAATCAAATCATCGGCACAATAGCGAAAAAATAAACAAAAGAAATCAAATGCCAAAATAGCAAAATCGCAGTTGTGCTGTAAAGAGAGAGAGAGAGAGAAAGACAGTGAAAAACAACAGCAACAGAAGCAGACAGCTGAAAATAATGATTATTATTATTATTTATATTATTATGCTGGCTGTCTCTGTTATTGGAACTTATCGTTTTATCCGATAGCACTCGCTATATCTGTGCTGGAATGTGCCAAGTGATGGCTGTGTGTGTTTGTGTCTAAATCAGCAGAGAACAAATTTTTATTGTTGACTTTTTTTTTGTATACCCGTTACTCCATATGGTACAAGGTAATATTAACTTTCGGGTCCACACAACAGGAAAAAGGATTATCTTCGACCCCATAAAGTATACTATACTATATTCTTGATTCAGCTTAGTTGGGAAATGTGATTAAAATGTGATTTAGCCATGCCGTCTGTCCGTTAGTCCGTCTGTCCGCTTGTCCGTCTGTCAGTTTTTCCCTATGTCCATATAAACACCTAGATCTCGGAGACTATTAGAGCTAGAGCATTTTACTGGCTTTTCTAAGAAAGATCCCAGCTGAAAACAAAAGAGTTAGGGAAAAGCACCAAAGTTGTTGGTATTCCACAGTCGATCACACTCGACCATTGCTTACTTATTTGTTTGTATATGCTTTGTATGTTTTTTTTTTCAATTATAAGTTTACATGCAACGAGAACCCTGATAACACCACCCCTTAATATCCCCCGATATCCCCCCTCGATGTGTATATGTAAATATAAATGCAACCGAACAACAAACTGTGACAGCTCCACCAAGCTTATTGAGTTTATCTGAAGTTGCCCACTTACAGACCGACAAATGACAAACGACGCCATCGTCATACACATATAGTGTATATAGTATATGCAGAGTGTATACGATATATCCATAAAATATGGCATACTGACAGATCCAGTTTTTACCCCTTAGGGGTAGACCGACCAATTTATGATTATAGAGGAAGAAAGAGAGAAAGGGAGAGGATCGGCGAACAAAGAGCGATATTCCTTTATGGGTCGTATATTAGTGCAAGATAACCCAGCTGAGGGCGCCATATTGCTATACTTGTAAACTATAGCTTATAGCATCGAGATAAGGCTATATATTTCCCAGCTAAAAGCTTACACTATACCTATAGATAAGGCTAGTTTAGTGGTAAAGAGTGTTATACAGAGAACATTTATTTATAACTGCAAATATTAACTTCCCTTGAATGAAGCATAGTCCTTGGGTTATAATCTTCCGATTAAGAGCAATAGATAATATGTTTTCCTTAATAAAAACATCGTGTAATTATGGAATTATCAACTTTTATCTGTACCAAAGATCATATACCTATAAGAATTGGTATTTTTCGTGGGTTCCATTATTTTTATAATGCTATAAGATCCTTCCTCTAAGAGTTAAAAGTGTATATTTTTTATATATTTTTGTTCTGCTTTCCTTAAAATTTTCCTTGCAAATATACTTACTTAATTGCAAAACTTGTTATCCCATTCTCCCTATGACGATTTTTCTATGAGTCATTGCCTTTGACGGAGGGCCTCCCACTGCGGTACGGGCGCCTCTCGAAATGTTGTGTTTTTTATTTGATTGTTTTCCCCATTTTGCCAGGAGATTGAGTCACGACGTCAGCTGTTGTAATGAGTACAACCTCTAGGTGGGGATCGGGAGTGAACTGAATGGGGTGGCGCCACAAAGGCACAGGCACTAGTTGGGCTGACCTTGATGACCGCATGCGCGGGGCATTCGTCACGCACTCGACAGCAGCAGTAGCCGCAGCAGCAGGAGTTCCCCACCTTCCCGAGCAAAGGTCACTGCAGAAAAAAGTGGCATTGACCTTGCCCAATTCTTACCTGACTTCGGTCCGAACAGAGGTCGAGTAGACCAAGGTTTCCGGACCTCGAACCAAACAGAAGGTGTCAAGCGGTGTCGCACATTAAGATATTACCAGAAATTTGTCATCGATCCGGTCTTTGAGACATTACCAATTTTAGGCACATTTCAAGAAGATTAATTTGAATATGAAAAAGATGCTTAAATACCTTGTGTTGCACCAAAAGAAATAGCAGAAGCTTTAAGGTATTTGGGCGATTAATTTGTTTATTCTCATCCAACGAAATCTTGTATTCAATTAAAATTAAAAAACGTCTTGTCATTTCCATTCTGCATAAATTTTTGGTAGGCCGTCGGAATATATTTGAAAAATGTATGTAATTACAGAGTTTACTTTCGAAACCTAAAGGAGGATAGTTGTCAGTCCCATGGGGAATACCAACAGTCCACAGGACACCAAATGGAACACACACACACAGCCAATTCTATGATGGCATTTCCGTCGTTTTTTCCCATTTTATTTTCTGTGTCGGCTTGCGTGCGAATTTTTTGGCGTCTACTCTCTTGCCATTTCCGCTTGTCAAACATTTGTCAGCTTTTAGCTTATTGCCAACTTCTGTGGCTCGTCTGGGTCTCCTCTCGCAACCCTCGCTAAATAGTTGGGCCTATGGGTCTCTCTCTCTATAAACACCTATATGAGAGCGATTGCGAAAGCAAGCCTACACCGGATTGTGAGTCTGGGTCTTGGATTTGGGTTTTGGGATTGGGGATTCAGTATGGGCCCGAGACTTTAGCCCACCTCAGTGGCTCAGTTGGCTCGGTGGCTCGACTTTAGTCGCTTTTCATCGCATATTTACGTAGGCCATTCGAGCCAAGTTAACGCCTTTATTTATTGACTTATTTGTTTAGACCAGGCCACCACCTCTCTTTCCTCTTTCCGCGTGCGTGGAACGCGCTCAATGACAAAAAGCAAATAAAACTCCATTTACCGTTTTTCTACGTACGTTTCTTACGATGATGTCACACATCTAGCATGAACAACAACAAAAGCCCAACTATATACTATACATACATGTATATGCATATTTTATTTTCAATTTCCCTTCTTTTCTTACATTCCAGCTGAGGAAAATCAACAGAAGAACAGAAGAAACCAAACCCGATCACGAACGCGACAGATATATCAACAGCAGAGCGGTAAGTTCGCCAGAGGTCGGGGTCCCGGGAAGTGTTTAATATAGGGGAAATCGTCTGTCAAAGTCTGGGAAGTTGTGGCTTTCGTTAAGAATCACAGGAACTGTCATTGTTACTTCCCCAGAGTTTACATAGTATTTTTAAAGCAGGGAAGTGTGGGCCCATGTTAACTTGAGAGAACTGCGAATAAATAACATAAATTCAGTAAGTTTTCAAGGCCTAACAAAGTAAAGATTTCCATACTGTCTTCGTAAGGAACAACTCTTTGATATATTCAACTCAGTGAGTCATTGTTAGGACACGCTGATCACATCGGATGACTGAAATCCTTTCACAAGAAATCATCTCAAGCATATATCCCTGAAAAATAAAAGAAAGATACCCCCATTCGCGAGGCACTAATCACTTTGGTTCTGGGAAAGTGTTCTGCGTGAATCATGTGGCTATATGTTAACGCCCGACCGGGTCTCGGGCTCTATCAAACGCGTATCTTTTGGCCGTGATAAAAATACGAGCGGTTTCGTCATAGATCAAGATGACGATGCCTCTTGGCTATACACAGTCCCCATATACATATACTATATATAAGTACTATATAGTCGCGACGCGCGAGTCGAGTGCGATATTTATTTTTGTGTGGCGCGCTCGAATTCTTCGGGGGATTATGTCGTAGGTCAGGGAATGTGATTCCGATTCCGATTCCGCAAAAGAAATATTTATGAATGGGCCAAAAGAAATCGTCGTGTGACTCAGTGCTGCATTTTTGGGTTTCAGTTTCAGTTTTATTTTCAGCTTCGATTTCGTTATCGTTATCACGAGTATCGTCACGATTGTATCGTCGCCTCAATTGGCATTCAACGACTAACGACAAAAATTCGGGTCTGAAAACGTGGCGCAGAATTCATTCATTCATTCACAGAGATATGGCCGGAAAGTCGCCGTTTGTCATATTCCCCATTTCCCCCGTCAATTCGAATATTTCAATATTTATGAGCACCTCCTCTCCTAGCACCCCTCCTCGACTTCCCCCACCTTCTCAGATCCAATCACACATTTTTGGACAGTTCATTTATATTTATTTCGACAGGGGTAGAGTGTGTCAAGTGATCGCCAAAGGGCCAACTGGCATACAAATGGGGGATAGATCGGGAACTGGGCAGGGGAATCGGGTATTGGGGGAATGCATCATCGATCAGTTGGCAGTTGATCAAACAGCGATAGCTGGGTTGACAGATCACGGGGATCGGAGGGTGCAGAAGAAGAACCTCGAAAATAAGGACCCGATACGTATTACTCCGTCTGATGCTATTGCCTCAGGATCATCATAGAATTTTGAGGTAATTTGAGATTCTAATCTGGGTAAGGTTCAAGTAATCGAGATATCCCTTAAGACCTAATTCATTTTTGTTTTTAGTAATGCCTTTCAAAAAAGGAGATCCCAGAGCAATAAATGATCTCAACAGATCTTGAAATATCAATTAAGATCACTAAGATATTTTACTTAAAATTAAAAAGTATCTTGAACTTCGTATTTGGATTTGTTGTAAATTCCGAAATGAAAAATCTCTCTGGTCCACTGATCTCTCCTTCACTCGCTTTTTAATTCACACACTGGCTTTATTCGTGCCCCCGGAGGCGATCTTTTGTCTCTTTGTCGCCGCCGCTGCTCATTCAATTAATTGCGCAGAGAGTCGGCAGAGTCGCAACTTAGTTGGTACTTGTATCTTGTAGCTCCATCTGTATCTGCATCTGTATCGCAAGGAGGCATTCCCAGGCTGTGGCGCCCCCCTCTTGTAAATATAGTTGTTCGCGCACGCAATTTGCTGTTCGCTCATCTCGGCGATCTCAGAGATGAGATGCTTGGCGCGATGCTGCTGTGGTCATGAACCCGCATTGTAGTTGCCATTTTATTTGTTTATTAATTGCTCAGACCCCTCTCGCCAGCGGTTGATGGATGATGTGGCTCCCATCACCATCGTCATTCCATCTCCATCTCTGGCTCTGCCTCTGACTCCATCCACATCTCCACCTCCGGCTCCATGTCGTTGGCATGTGGGTGAAATGAAACCATTCAAGTTGCTGGATGGATGACAATGAAATGCTGAAGTTTCACTTATTTATTTATGTATATTTATAGCTATATATATTTATATATGGGAGTATAACGTACGCAGTTTGTTTCCCTTAAGTTATATGCATAAAAGCAGCTACCGAAAAGATCTGAATATTCAGTGATCTTGTGATTGGTAAGATTAAAAAATCCCAGTGGGAAATCCCTACTATTTTTGCCCCATCTAGCTTCTTATCCTAAATCCTTTCTGATCTGATAAGTCAGCATAATAGCTTGATCTTATGATCTTAATCCTGCAGGACTGAAAGAGATCATATATGAATTACGATCATTATAGCCTGCTGTATAGATAATCTCTGGAGATCCACAGACCGCAGCTCTTAAATGTCTGCCAAGAATGGTTATGTTCCCGACTCAGGTTCTTTTACTTTTCTTTTTATTTATTTTTATTATTTTTTTTTTTGCAATCTTGGCAAAGCAGGCGTGAAATCATCGTTATTATAATGATTGCTTTTTTTTCGCTCAGCGGCCAGGCATTATTATCAAATTAACACTCGGCTCCGCAGGCCCATTATAAAGAAGTTAGGGGTTGTCAGGGAGTGGAAGCCGATTAAATGCCTCCAACGATTGTCGCCTATTAACGAAATCAGCTCGGGATGCGGGCGGTCGGTCTGTGGCTCCGTTGATGGGCCTAATCAAAAATGTATTTACGATGTGTATATACCATATATATGTACTTACTGGGTCAGGGGTAGCAAGCGTTGCGTACTTAAATTTCATTACATTTAATGGCATTTAGTCATCAAGGGATCTCTCTTTCTCTCTCTGTGTGATTTTTGTTGTCAAAAAATCTCTGTGGAAATCCATTTTGGCGAAAAGATCAGCGATCAGCTTGATGGTTTAATGAATGGGGGCGACAAGCGATCGAATGTCCGAATGCCAAATGGTTGCGCATGCGCGGAAAAAAAACCTTAAAAAACGTAAAAAAACAAAGTTATGAATCGCAAGGCGATGGGACATGGTCTTTGGGGGTCTTGAGTCTTAAGTATTAAGTCTCCGCGAACCGGACCAACCTGATGTACGTAAAGGTGAAGACAAATTGGCCAGCTTACATCATGAGGTGCTGTTTTTTTTTTTGCAGAAAATATGAATCGCCCAAAGGCAATTAAGAATTTTTTTTTTGTCTTTGGTTTTCGGTTTTGGCCTTTAGCCGTCGCCGCCGCGTTGGGTGGGCGAGAGTTTTTCGTGTGTATTTCGTTGGCTCATTAAGTGGCTCAAATGGCAGTCAGAGCTTCGGCTTCAGCCAAGAATCATTATGTCAATGTCTCGGAGTTGGGGGTTACCTCATACCTCAAAGCGAGACCCAAATCCCGAGACTCTTCGCACTTGAGACTTGACTCTTGACTCTGGCCGTCTATTCTCGAAGATTTTGCAATCTTGCGCCGCGCCGACTGTGTCAAGTGTCGATTGCTTCTTTGTCCTCCACTTGAATGAGGAAATCAATTTCATATTCTTTTTTGTTGTATCCCAAAAAAGAAAAGACCCTTTTCGGGGCTAATCCCACCATTGGGACTCGCGCCTTTGTCATGTCTAGAGTTTCTGCAGGATCATTCGGATCGCATAAGGATCGCCATGTCCATGACTTGGCACTCCTTTCCGGCTAAGTGATCCCTGGTTGATTCATCCATCAAGGTGCCTAGATCAAACGATCGGCTGCCGATTGAATCATTATGCCTGCGATGAAGATGATCCTCAGATCCAAGATCTCTCTGGATCTCTTTTGTCTTGTGCATAATTTGTAACCAAATTTAGTAGCTTCTCTGTGCCAGCAGCTTGATGGGCTTAGAGTTTGGAGTTTAGGGTTTAGGGTTTGGCTTTGGCTTTGGGTTTGGGTTTCTCCTGGCTGGTGCTTGGTGATCGGTGATCGGCAATCTCCGGGGCTGCATGTGTGGGGCCTCGGCTCGTCTCTCGTTACGATCTGGCCTAGCTGCAGGGGATAATTTTGTTGTGTTGTGTGTGCTGCGTGTGTGCTCCTCGTCATTGCCCTCTTGATTGGGCCTGGATCGTAAAACCGAAGCGTGCCCCGTCCGAAAGTCAGGCCGACTTCAAAGTTTTACGATCGGAAAACCAAGTTAAAATGGTGCTCTCGTACCTTGATTGACCAAATCATTTAATTTCAAACTATTTATGGATATTTTATGGGGCGGCGATTTGCATTTGGCCAACTTTCTTTAAAAGAAAACAAAAACAAAATGTTACCCAAGCTGTGCTTCTTTCCCTATCAATGGCTCTCTGGTATCATGAATGGAATTTGGCTTTAACGATGTGAGAACGGTGGGAAGATCGTAGGTGAAGAAGCAGCCGAGATTAGGATATTTTATAATGCTTTTTAAGTATATCTTAAGGTCTACTAGAAAACATATACAGAAAAACATGAGACATGAGGAATTGAGAATAAAAATTTGACGAAAGAAAACCAAATAAATTATTTCCAGCATGTAAAGGCTTTATATATTTACTAATTACTAAGGAAAAAGGCCTAAATATGTATATATAAGAACAAAATGTGGGATTTTTTTGTGACCTATCTTACATCCGGCCCGCGTTGGGCACTGTGTCATCCTACATAGTACCTCCGGCACCCACCCACCCAGTCACAAGGCAAACAGAACCGCCATATGGCATTAGAGCCAGAGCTCCATTCCAAAGAGTTATACATATTCCTTTTTATCTTATCTGCTGTTTACATACGATTCCAGTTCGATTTTGATTTGAGATCCGACGCAGTCCGTAATGTTTACCTGCTGTGGGGGATGTCTGTCTGTCTGGGAATGGAAATGGGTTTACGAGTCCATATATATGGCCAGATGTGCACACCAGCATAGTAGAGTGTCCGAGTTCGAGTCCCTGGTCGAGTCCCGAGTCCGAGAAGATCTTCTCCATTTGCAAAGACCAAACAGAAACACACAAACTTTATTTGCTGCCTTTTGGCTGTATCAGTATCTGTATCTGGTATCTACATCTTTGTGCTTTTTTTTATTGTGTTTACACTTGACTCCATCATGAGGTGGCTGGGATTGGATCGTGTTGAAAAGTCTTGGCAATTAGCACGCTTTCAGCGCATACCAGGCACCACAGCTATTGGGTCAAGGTTAGTGGCACACAGTACCATCTTCCTCAGAGATCTATGAGCTATAAGCTACAGACCCATTGCAAGCCAATCCATCTTGTAGGCTCGTATTTATATCTCTGTTTCGGTATCTTTGTATCTTTCCGCCGTGGGCGTAGGACTCGATGGGAGTCTGTCTGACAAGAAGTTGTCGCCGTTCCAGTTTTGCTGTTTAGTTAAGGGCCCCGTCGATTTCCCCTCCTGATATCAGGTCATTTCGGGTCAGGGTACGACTGAAATGTATTAAAGATGAAGATAGCTTTTAAATGTGATTTATTTATGCAAAACTTCCCCCTAAAACCCTGAAATTTATGCACTTTAATTGCATTTGTATGAGCTTTGTTTGTAGGTTCTTCATTATTCGGATCACAGCTGCAGAGTTTCTTGATTTCAGCTCTGCGTTTCATTCAAGAGTTCCGAGTTCCGGAGTGTGTTCCTCTCCAGAATGCGTTTCCCTAATTGGAAAGCAGCTTGGCCGAGGGATGGCGATGCAGTTTGGAGGAGGAGGGAGAGGAGGAGATGGTATTTATGGTTTGCGGGAATGGAAGTCGATGTCAAAGTCGTTGGCGAGAGACCTAACCTAACCCCTATATAAATGTGAATGGCAATTCATGGGGCTGCCTGCCGCATAACATATATATAAATCTATATATACGAATTTATATATGCATTTGCAGCTGTAAGCAGAAGAAGAAGAAAAAGAACACCCCTACCATCTCTCTCCTTACCACACTTTCATCTTTTGTGCGCTACGCTTCCCCAGATTCCCCGATTCTCCGCTCTTGTGACGTTAATTAGAACGATGCACCATGCGTGGCTGCTGCCGGGGATTGCCGGATTGCCGGATTGCCAGAAGCGGAGACGGAGGCAGGGACAGGGGCAGAGGCTTCTCCGACAGCTTCTCCCCGAGCTGCAGCAGATATAGCTTCTGTTGCTGTGGATTAACGGCACACGTGTCCGCATCTTGCGCTTATTTATTACCTTTCAGCGCCGACGACGACGGCACAGAATTTTCCCTTTTCTTCTTTTCTTTCTTATTTTTAATGATTTTCTTTCTTTTTCTTTTTCACATTTTCTGATTTGATACTCTACCTTTTCCATATGGAATCATTGTTTGTATATGAACAGGGGTTCATATTTCATTTATTTGGATTAATAAGAGTCACAAAGTCTGGCTTTCAGGTCTCTAAATAAAGTTATTATTATTATTTTTTTTTCATTTGTTTAGATTGAAATACCTACATTTTTTCGAAGCAGAAAACGCACGACGTTACACGTACATAGAACGTGCTTTATATTGCATTCTATATACACAAAACTAAAGGGCATTTCCACTTCGTTATTGTTCCTGTCGCCTCCTAAACGATGCGGACATCGTTCAGTGCTCTCTCCTTTTTGGATTCCTTGCTGGGTGCATTCCTTGCATGCCAAAAAAAAGCAATATAAATAAATAAAATTAAATAGAATACACCGCAGAAAATCTCTGTTGAAAGGTGAACGGGTAGAAGGAGGGGTCCCAGAACCGCTCAAGCGCAAACCCAAAAGGGGGAAAATGGAAAACGGCCAAACATAAATATTTTCCAATTGAGCAGGCCATGCAGTTTATTGGTTTTCACTTTTACAGCCCTTAACCTCCCCCATTTCCAACCCCATGGAATTATCGAACTCATCTCATCTTAGTTCTGTGCCTTCCCCCTTTGTAGCAGTTTCTGTGATTATATATACCTATAGCTATGTACATGCATGTATAGTGGGCTTATAGTTGGATATAGTTGGGGGTTTCAGTGGGGTGGTGCTGGGAAGCCCCATTCTTTGACGCTTCAATTGCCGGAAATGATCGTTTAACGCCTTTGGTCTATGCCTGGTTTTGTGTACACTTTTTGTAGAATAAATACAAGTTTCAGGCTCATTTCGAGCTCATTTAAGATTTAAATCATATGTAAGCTATATTTGTTTTCGATTATATTTATATTATAACAGAGAAAGCTTATAAATCATCAAAAAATTTAATAGAAATGTTACTCAACAGTCTATGAGCCTTTCTTTCAAGTTTAAAGCACGTTGCGTGTCTGGGATCCGCATTCTTTGGCAAAATAAACACAAAGTGATTGATACAAATCGTTGTTCTAATTGAGATTGATGGCTGGGAAGTTCTTTGGCCTTTCTGCTAGCTCTCTAAAGTGCGAAAAATATTAAAGATTTGCACAGACTCTCCATGGATATTCCATGGGTAATTACCTAAAGATCACCAAGTTAGCTGCGACTCCAAACACACTTGTTGGCCCTGAAATCAATTGAGTAAAGTTCGAATTGTAAGCAGCTCTAACTTTGACAGTTTGGTTTTTTTTTGTAGTGCGTTTTCAATTTGTTTCTTGTCTGTTGTTGCTTTTCGCATTAATTAACAAGGTGAGCAGAGTGTGTGTGTTGATAGGTGACCGGTTTTGGGGTCAGTAATGGGTTAATGGCTTGCTCATGTCTCTCTGTTTGTTTGTTTTTGTCTCAGATTTGTTTAATTATGCCGAGACATGTCCGTGGGTGTTAGGGGGGTATCTATGCTGCTATTTATTTTATATTTTTTTGTAAATTCTCTGCGCATGCGCGGCTCAAGAACAGCAACAACTGCAGCAACCTGTCAATGTCGCTGCAACACAAAAGCAACTATGAATTACCTTTGACAAAATGCCGACAGTGCCGACGCCCCCTTCGCCGATGGAAGTCCAACGATTTCGATTCGTTTCAAATTGCAAAAACAAAGTAAACAGCAGGGAAAAAAATGCAAAAAATAAAAACGAATCCCAAATAAATAACCAACTTACTCAAAGTGCATTAAGTACACACAGACACACACAGCGAGTACAGTGAAGGCTTGATAAAGTCAAATATTTGCAGAAAATAAAATTAAATAATAATGTTAGTAAATAATAAACACTCAAACGTATTATTTAGAAGGATTTAACAATTCTTTTTTAAATAAATCGATCCTTGACACCATCGATAAATTATGACATTTATTTATTTGATCGAAAATTTCGATTATTTAATCGATAATTATATTAATAAATAATAAACTCCCAAAAGAAATATTTACATGAATTTAAAAATATTTCTTCGAATATATCGATATCGATAAATCATTAGATTTATGTATTTATTCGAAAACATCGATTATTTATGGCTTTAAATTGAACTATTGTGTTATTCTTTTTATTTGAAGCCTTAAATAACTATTTTATGTTTTAATTTTTGTTTAATTAACTTAAATGAAAATTTTAATAAATGAATTAAATTATATTTTAATAAATATATATATTTCATACAAGTATCATAGGAATTACTAGAAAGTCCCAAAATAAAATGCTATTCACTCTTCAGGGGTGGGCACTGCTCCGTAGCTCCCGTAGATACATACTTGCTTGCACACACCGATTTATGCTTGTTATCAATATAAAATGCATTTTTTGCTGCCTTCTTCTTCTGCTTGAGAGCTAGTTGCTGCCGCTGTTGCTACTCGCAGTTGCAGTTGCATTTGCATTTGCATTGCATTGCATAAAATTTGCATAAATAATTCCATTTAGCTGCTGCAGCAAGTGAATAACAGCAGCCGCGGCGACAACTCAAAACTAAAGTGAGTAAGTGCAATAAATGTTGATGTGTT